>JAUMHI010000035.1:14250972-14282743 GCA_032359435.1 Enteromius unitaeniatus | reverse complement strand
TAATTGCTGCTGTTTTCCCCACCTGTAAGTCGCTTTGGATAAAAGCGTCTGCTAAATGAATAAATGTAAATGTAAAAATGCTTTAACCAAAAAAAACCACGCAATTTCTTTTCAACTGACAAAAGAAAGAAATAGACATCAAAATCTTGAATGACATGGGGGTGAGCAAATTATCAGAGAATTTTTATTCTAGAAGTGAATTATTCCTTTAAGTTAGTGCTAGATGGTCATCTTAAAAAGCTCCCATGTCAGCTACTAAAAATGAGAAATAAAACAATTGGTAAATTATTCCTACCAATTCCTTATACGCAAATCACTTCAGAATAAATTGAGGACATTTAAAGAGCTTCCCAGAAGGATGTGAAGGCAGCATTAGGCAGTGGAAGGTAGAGGTGTGTTCCTCAGAGTGAAGCTGTAGTGTGTAAAAACAGATGATAAGAGAGAATAAGTGTCAACATGAAGAGCGCTGCTGTCAGCTGGAGAACAGATAGACACCCTCACACAGGTATACAGAAGATAAATGCTTCCCCTTCACACATTTAACAGAAGACATTCAAGGGCAACAAGTCACGATCAGACGCTCTTCGCCAGGAGTGCTTCACTTCTCTTTCCGTTTCTACCAGTCCTCTCACTAGCCCACCACATTCTTCCTTTCTAATGCTTTTATCTGCACCCTTGATTTGCCTTTCATAACTCTATCCGATCTGTGTGGACTGGTGTGAAAGAATACAGTCTGCATTTACACAGGCACATTTACTTCTCACAATGGTGATATTTAAATTTAACTTAATGCATTTTAATGTGGGAGGAAGTATGAATCATTCAGCTGAACTTTAGCTTGGACTACAGTTAACTTAATTTTGTATTTTTAACACATTTTAAATTCTCACTAATGATTTTGAGAATAAAGTAATTGGCAGACCCCCTGCTGAAGACCCTCGCTCTATGTGTAGTGTTACCTCTCATAAAAACATTCATACACTTGTTTTGGTGGCTTAATGAAAGTAATAGATCACATGTGTGGCACCACACGGAGGTTTACGGAAGAAAAACTTCTATGGGGCATTGTGGGGGGTATTTACACTACATGTGTATTGAGCGATTGGACTGTTTTCCAAACAGGTACATCCCAATACATTCATTTCCACCTGGCCACATAAAAGTGTCTCTGAGAAACTGAAATAAATGTGATATACTGTTACCACGCTACATGCAATTATAACAGTTTATATACGTGATGATCCTAATGCTGAGTAGACAAGTGTTTTTTGTAACAGTTTTGGAGGGCATTTACATTTGGGTGCTTTTTTTTTGGTTTGTTTTTTTAAATCATAGTCACTTTACAGGTTCTTTACAGGGCAAAAAAAATTAAAATTAAAATTATTTAAAAAATAATAAATCTGAATAAAACAACTGTTTCTAAAACACTTCCACCATTAAAAAGGCATAATATGTAAAAGGGGTGAGCGATATAACCAAAATCTTCTATCACGGTATTAGCAATTTTCTACCTCGACAACGATATATAATCACAATATAGCAATTTGTATCTGAAAATGCATAAATAAAAACTTCAAACACAAAGAAACTGTGTATAAATTACATTATATGAAAATGTAATGTTTTTTTTTTTCAGAACAACAGGTACTAACATAGTGCCTCACAGTATACCAGTTTCCACGGGACATTCTAAAACGCTTAACGTAGCTTAAAACACCTAAAAACTGACGAGGGAAACCCACATTTCTGTCAAAGCTTTCTTGTAATAACCTCTAACTACTGTCAAAAGAACAAGCCCATATTCTACAGATAAACTGAAAAATGTAACGTAATATAAGTGGTTTCCTTATAATGGAGGTGAACACTTAACATGATATTATTAACTTTATAAACTAAATAAGAGCTTGCTCTTTTGACAGTGGCAAGTCTTTATTATAAATAAAATTGGACAAAAGTTTGGTTTCCCCCAGTCATTGTTAAGGTACAGTAAGCCACGTTAAGCTGTTTCCTTATAATGGACTTTTATGGGGGAGAAAACACTTAACGTGGTATTATTATGTTTATTATGCATTTTTATTGTATTTAAAAATAAAAAAATAAAAATAATTATGTCACAAACCCATTTACATATACATATTAATGCATGAAGAACCACATATATAATTTAAAGCAGTGAATCATATGCTTGATTGTTGATTCTCCTGCACCGTTAGCAGAAAAACAAATTGAACTCTAGATGATTAGACTCAGGGAAATGAGATATCTATTTTATTTAGTCAAAATTAAACCATTCTACACACAAAAATTAAAAAAAAGAAGTTAATTTGATATGCTTGATTAAGATGCTCAAAAAAAAACAATAAAATTGCCAATGCATTCTCTGAAGATTGACACTAATTAAAAGAATGTTTTTTTCAGGTGACAATATTGCGATAAAGCGATGAGAAAAAAAAACAAAAAACAAAGAAACACTAAAATGAAAGAAAGAACCAATATGTCACCAGAAGAACACGAGAGGCCTTTCTTGGACATCCGAGTTGAAAGAAAAGAGATGAAGAAAAAAAAAAAAAAGCAAGCTGTCCGTTTGAATGAGTGATAAAGACTTTGACACTAACTTAATTACTGATAATTGATTCTGTTCCTAAAAAGGTGGTGACAAAGCGCTATAAAAGGCCTCATCATGGTGTATGTGTGCATTGCTGTCAGGAGGTATTCTAAACAGGTCTATAAAGCATCTAGACATCATACCTGATGAGAATGACATCAGAGCCCTCAGAGACACACGTGGCTTTGATCAGAAGCACAGCTCTCTAAACTAGCAGACGTGTTGATGAGACGAGACCCCAGGCCACCCATTTGGATGGACAGCACAGAGACAGAGTTAGATGAAGGAGAGCAAACATGTCTGCTCTGAGTGGTCCCTCTCATTGATGAACAGATGAGACTGAAAGGACGTCCTTTCAGTCACTGACACACAAACATGCACTCATCTGCAGTACAGGGTGTGATATTCATCTCCACTAATGTTTAAAAACCCTATTAAATTACTTCTTGAGGGCAGTTTTTTTCATACATTGATATTTTTCAATGTAACGGTGTTGGGTACTAAAACTAAGATAATATCCCATGCTAATTTTCACAGGACCCTTTCATTTGCAGACAGTAATCGTAAGAAAGCTCAATCTCGCTCTGTTCCTTTAGCTACAGATGATTAGGCCTCGTTTGCTGTTTTAGCAGCCAAATCTGTTATGTGCAGATTAAAGAAGTGTCTTAGCCTCCGAGGACAATCCCACAAACCCTTCGAGACCCATCTGGTGCATTTATCTCACAAAAATGTGGCTTAACCAAGATTAGCAAAAAATAAATAAATACATAAAATGCTGTTGACAGGTTGGATTCAGTTTACAGAACTTATTTATTTCTATGGTATCGGCGAACTGTAATTGACGATCATACAACTCAAAGCTACAACATGATTGCTTATCAAGGCACACGTAATCCAAAACAAAGGCTACCTTTATAGAATCGCCCCATAATAAGACCGGCTCTGGCTTAAGTTCAGGAAGCATTTAATATATCAGCATTAGGATGACATTTTTCTTTACAAATCATAGTGGACCCTAAAAACCCAACAGTCAAACACTACGCTAAAATTTATGCAAACATCTCAAAGGTCTATCTATGCGAGGCCAGACAGCTACAGCAGACTAAAACCCTACCAGGAATCTGAAGCAAGTGGCGCACTTCAGTTTGGCTGATATTAAAAATCCTAAACCTTGCTTTGATTTAGTCAGAAATGATGCTGGCGTAGGTGCCTCTAGCCGCGTGGGCAGTGCGTCGACATATAGCGCCGTTGTACTGCGCCGTGTCAAGAGTTCACGTCCCGGCACGCAAAACATTTGCATCAGCTTAATAAAGTCACTCATACGTGAAGAAAATACTTTTTATGAGTTTGGTATAAATACTTTGCTTCAATTCAAACGTTTAGACTGCATGGTCCACAAATTATGATAATGAAGCTCAAACTAACTATTAAGTTATTCAAAATAAGGTTCTTGCTGCACTTTTCTTCCAAAACTCTGCTGCGCTTAATACATACACGCTTGAAGTTTGTTCATCGCTCACACACGTGAAACAAACCCAAGTCAGAGACACACACACACACAACTCTTCTGTTTGGCTGCTGAGTGGCAAAGCTTTGAGATCAAAGGTTTTACAGATGGCTTAACGAGCGTTAGACACATAACAGCGAGAGAGAGAGAGAGAAAAAAAGTGAGGAGGAGAGACAGGTATTTAGACAAGTAAAGTCACGGAGAGAAAGAATGAGAGAAGTTGACATCCAGAGAGGAAGAGAAAGGAGAAAGAGATAGACAGGAGGAGACAGGTGGAGCAGAACAAAGCAGACGAAATGAAAAAAAATAAAATAAAATACAAACTGAGCGTTATCAACTTGCACAATAACACTGCCTCGCTCTCTACTGAACAGCACTCGGTGTAAAACAGCCTCAACTTAACAGAAGTTTCATTTCACATAATGCCAACCAACAACAGATAAACAACACCACAAGAACAGAAAATAGTGAAAGAGATAAATTAAAAAGGAGGACTAGACACCAATAAACCAATATTCCCATTTATGAACAAGACTCGTCCATAAAAGGGGCTCGTTTTGACTCTTGCAACTGAGCATTATGCTTAATGTAAATATGAACCATTTATATACACAATAATAGTTTATATAAATCATATTAAGACAATAATACATCATAATCTCAAAAAAACTGCAAAAAGCAAAAGCTCTGAACATTTTTTAAGACCAAACAGGGCACTGATGGGCACCTTCATACACTCCAGCACATCAGTTTCACAGGAATCCTGATCTACATGCTGCCGACAGCCCGGCCTCATGAATATTCATCAAGCTCATTACCACACAAGTGAGGTAAAACACACCAGATTGTAGAAAGAGAGAGACAGATATACAGCACAGCCACACACACCTTTTTCCGCCCAAAAATCTCTACAAAAGCAAACACACAGGCTTTCCATGCCATTATTTTTTATTGCAGAATAAAATTCACTATATTTTAAGTCTGTGTTTGAAGCTTGAGGTAAAAATGGTACAACAAGGCGCGTTTGACTCTCTTGCCTATTAGATGCCTCCATCTGGTCCATTTTTTTCAAAGATATATTCTGTGCATCCTATGGTGTCCCACAATCCTGTGTGTGCGTCAGTGGTTGGTTAACAAAAATGGCGTCTGATGGAGCAGTTAAAAGTAGTAAATTAATTTATATACATCAATTTTCTTTTTTTGTTTTCAACATGTGATTCAATTTCTACCGACAAATAAGCACTGTAGTCATTACATACTCCCTTGGCCGTTTCTAAAGCTCACTTCGGTGTGTTTAAGATCATTACACGTGACACTCGGAAAGCAGTCTGGTGCCTTCATTCAAAAACACCGCCAGGCAAGTCAATGGCTGTCTGGACAGGAAGGCAACAGCTTTTTTGGACACAGTTTTAAATGTCTTGTACAAACGTCAAACAAGAGCACGTGTGTGTGTGTGTAAGACCATTAGCAGCTGTTGGTGAGCTAGAATCTCAAATCAATAGATGCCTGACTATCAAACAGCTCAACGGCCGAGACACAGTCCCACCTGCTTCCCCTCTGGCACCCTCCTTTTCTGGCCATCACAAATGTCCTGCCAAAAATAAAAGGTTAAATGTCCGAACTATCGATTTCATCTGAGCTATACCCTGTCCTCAACCTTCAGTTACACTAATCTGCATCATGTGATACTGGGCTGAATGATTCATGCCGTAATATCTTAATATGATAAGTACAGCTGAAAAAAAAAAGTGCAATCCCTCTTTATTTACACAAACACAGAAAACAAAGCCTTTTTAACATCCACCAAGCATCAGGCATGCACCGCTTTGATCCTGAGGGGCTACTTTCCTGCAGAATTTAACTAATCAAACACATTAGTCTGTATACTGCTTGGAAATTAAAAGACAAGCGAGTTTTATTAGGGCTATTTACTTTTTTAAGAAGGAAATAGAACACACTATTATTAATAAATTCAATTTTTTTTTTTTTACATTTATTTACTGATTCCTAGCCCATTCAGTACTGCGCAACCTGCCCTCTCCTGAACAATCATAACAGAGGTGATATAAACCTAAAGATACAGCAGCATTCCCAGACAGGTAAAAAAAAAAAAAAAAAAGCTATAAATACATTACACTTTCCATGCAAGTAAACTTCAGGCTATGTGTGAACTTCAGAAAGAAAGAAAACATGCTATAGAAGATGTTAAACTACAATCCAATCGGTTTATGTGTTTTGTGTATTACGTCTGCATGAATACTAACTGAGACAAACTGTAGAGTGTCTCCATGTTAAAAAAGAGGGAAATATTCATTACTGAGGTTATAATCTGCACACAATAAGTCCACCCAGACAGATACGAGCTCAGATCCAGTCCATATCTTTCTGAGGCTCCTTACATCTAAATATAAATCGCACACGCGGTACAATCTGATGTGTGCGCAGACACAGACTCTCGCATGCTCAGACGAGGAACAGGAAACTATTTTAGCCCTTATATGGAAGCTCACACAGGCATTTGTGACCCCAATCCATATTTCAATTTCCATCCTCTCATGTAAACGAATTCAATCGCCACTGCGTGTCCTCAGTGCAACCGTCTGTGTGAAAAATGAGCCCATTCTCACCCACACATCCTGACGCCTTCACTCCCATATCTTTAACATGCACACACACTCTTGAACCAGCCCCTCTCTTCATAAACCATTCATTGTCAAATCTCACACGTCATCTTACTGGAGTCAGCCTCGAAAATAACAAACACACACACGCCGAGACAGAATAAAACCAAGCTTAATTTAACTTCAGATCCACTTGAGCTGAAATACAAGTTCTTTGACCATGATGAGTAAACTGCTACAAGTGCAGGGCATGTTTTCTGTTACCCATAACCCTCTGCCATTTTCAGTTATACCAATGTGCAACGTAATGAGGTGTATAATACCTGAAGAAAACGATTCATTAATGTTCACATTCAAAGAGCGAGCTACTACAATCCAAATATCAAAACATGCGGTAAGCCATTATTGCATCGCCATTAACGCAGCTCCATCTGCCAATTAAACAATCGGTCAGCCGTGTTAAACATAATTCACCCACAATGAAACATGACTGACTCTCAGGCCATCTTAACAAAGTTATTTACCTTGCTCATCACAGTATCCTCTGCAGTTAACGGGTACCACAAGAGTCAGAGCCCAGTGCTTATTCTGTGTATATTTCTCAACTGATCACATTATAACTGGAGGAAGCAAAAGCTATTTGGACTCTCGTTCTGACAGCACCCATTCACTGAAGGATCTATTGGCTACATTTCTTCAAATCTGTTCCAATGAAGAAAAAGTCATCCACATCCTGGCTGGCCTGAGGGTGAGTCAGTTGTCAGCAGATTTTTATATTTGGGTGAACTCTTCCTTGAGCATTTTTAGTTTGTGTTTTATACTACTTCCTCTTCAAAAGCACCAGCTGTCTTTTAGCATACGATTCAGACATCGTGAATACTTGATTGTTCATTGGGCAAATTTTAGGCACACACTTCATCAGAGAGTTATTAAACAAATAACGATCTGTGTTTATTACACCCAAGCAAGCCATTTACTACCGTTAACATTACTGATTATTTAAAAACAACAGCTTTAAAAAATTATAATAACAATCTGAATATTTCAGCACTGCAATCTCTCTCTTTCTCAGTCTGCTGCCTGGTCTCGGGTTTGTTCATAAATTACAACTGTTCATCATTCGAGGCAATTTGGTGCGTAATATCTTGGCTTTGATGGAGCTGCTGACTAATTGATGGATTACTTTATTTTCGAATAGCGGAAACTGCCAAGCCAGAGTTGCTGTAGTAAATCTCTCCGAAATGAAAGAAACCATCACATTCACGCTGGACTTTAATCAGCGCGTAATGCAAGAGTTTATTCAGAGACGCTCCATCAGGCCCATTTTACACAGCTGATAGTTACAGGAAAGTATTTGTCATTTGTGACACACCTGTTAAGTTACCCCAGGTAACAGCCACAGATTTAAACGCGTTATTAGTGTAAACTAAATTTACATGGAACTATTCAGAGAGATTTGAGAGGCTGTTCAAAAATAAATAAATAAATCATAAATTGTATTGAATGCTAGAAACAAATGCCAGGAGATTGGGTGCTCAAATAAATCCTAATGGACAAAAAAAAAACGCAGAATTATTCAAAACAAATACAAAATAAGGATTCACTGTGCTATTTGACAGAAGACAGACAATGCCGAACTTATCAGAGACAAGGAGAGACCGACAACAACGATTTAAAATTCTCAAAACTGTGGGAAGTGGGTCAGGCTGATTTGAGGACATATGCTAAAATGACAGAATAAATATGGAAATAAAGAACTTGAGTGCAACAAGAAAAGGCAGAAGTTTAACACACTTAAAAAGAGCAGCATGCTCAGAGGAGTTTAACTATTTCAGTTTGATTATTATTTCAAGAATTTTAAGAACTGGGCATCAGACAGATAAAACGTGCCTCTCCAGAACGTGTGCACACAATCTGTGACTCGCTCTCTCTTCAGATGCACTCAAAGAATGGCTGTATGAGGCCACTAGCAAAAAGTGAGTGGGCATTTGCAATTCATTCACTATGGGAGTTACATGGCAGGATTGCACCAGAGATTGTGGGATTGACAAAAGAGCAACAATGAAAAAGAAAGCTCAACTTCATGCAAGCGAACAGAAAATGCCAACTTTTGCCAACATTTCCGGATGATTTCCAGCTTACGAGTTACGTATTACCATACATAAACTAATATACTAAACGTTCAAAGATTTGCGGTCTAGAAGAGATTTAAATGTCTCTGAAAGAAACATTGCAATTAAAAATTTCCAGTTTATTATTATTTCACAAAATTATTTCAAACTATATTTCTTTAAGCGACGTTTTTCTCTGACGGCAAACTCAAATTTTCAACATCATTTCCTCAAGATCTAACTGTCCTTCAGATATTAAACTAATACACTGATTTGTTGCTCAAGAATGTTGAAAACTCACATGCTGCCAAATATTAATTTGCGGTAATCATGCTTTGCTCTAGAATTCTATGACAAACAACTTAAAAAATGGATTTTACTAAAATGTTCAATTAAAATAATAAAGTTTACATTACCCTAAACTTTTTTTAGTGCAAGTGTCTAACAATATAGATATTTAGCACATGTTTTTATACATGGCTACGTACTAAAAACGATCAAACTCCTAAAATGACATCCTGTGCTGGACATTTATGTTCCCAAAGTATCAGAGCAGGTGTTTTTGGTGGTACAGAGAAGATCCCCCCCCCCCCCCACTTTTGAGTACATAAGGGTTAGTCATATTAGTTGTGTCACAGGTGTGTCTAAAACACAAGGTGTTTTTCCAGTTCTGATGTGTTGAAGTGAAGGGTGTTCCTACAAACTCAACATAACATCACATTTTCCCCAAATAAATTACCAGCTGGGGACCCTGAGATGATCTGAAGCCACCCCCACAAACAATCCACGAGAGGCACAGCCGCCGTTCCGCTTCACAGGCGCCCCAGGAAGCCCAACTTGTCAGCTGTGCCTAATTTCTGCAATGCAGCAACCCATTCAACACGTCTGCGTGAAGGCGATCATGAACGGGGCTCACTTTCTGGCAAAGAGCGCCCCTGCAGCGCCGCACTGCGCATGCGCACAACGACAACCCACTATCTGGCAGGATGCTGGCGGTGTAGACGGCGCATGCGCGGTACGATCCTTCCATTCACAATCAACGCAGGATCAGTTTTTCGCAAGTCCCGTGTCACTGATACCCAGGCCTCTGCCCAAAAACAACTTGCAAGCATTTATAACAATACTCGAGTACTGCAGTGAATCTGACAGGGCACCTTAACCTACAAACACGCCTTTCAAACGCACATCGGGCGTTTCACATCAAACATGTGCGTACAAAACACATTTAGTACAAAGAAACAAGTAAACAACACACTGAAGCAGGTGGAAGAGCAAGTCTGCTCATTTATAACATGGCAGTTGTCATAAACGTCACTAATTTGACTACACACCCTCAGTCATTCGTAGGTACACTATCAAGGCACAGAAACGCGCAGCTAAAATCACGTTACACCGCTGTTATATAAGTGTCATAAAGTAAAAAGCCTGGCAAGCGCAACAAGAGGCTAAGCTAGTTAGCACCACAACAGCAGCCTGAAACAAGCTCAACTATAACCGGCACAAATCCTCTAAACGCGCTGTTTTCCACTTACGCAGCTAACTGAAAGCTAAGAACAAAATATATTACTTCTGCCGGTGTGTTATGGCGTTTTTGCGTGTATACACCTACCTTTTCTGATGGTAAGCTGTTTTACCGTATCTGATATTTTCCTATGGAGCGGCTTCACGTCCGGGTTAAATGAATGACGGAGGACAGGAACGTACCACTCGGGCCAAGCCAGTGTATCAGAATGCCTTAATGCCAGTTATGTCTACACATACGAGGAATGTGTTTCCACAGTGCAACAGAATGACAAGATTATAAAAGATTTAAAATAGAACAAGTGAACACGCAATAATTTAGACCTACAGGTTGGCTATATTGCAAAACACAATTTTGTATGTACAGCCTATGTGCAAATTCTACATTTATAATAGTCAGGTATATTATGTGCAAATTTGAAATGGAGTAAAATAATTTTTATATGCTTAATCTGATTTCATTGTCCCTGTCATCTGTGAGGTTCTGTAAATGCATCAGAGAAATTTAAAGAACAGAAAGGTTTTATATTTTGTATCAAAGCATGCTCGAATTTAAGTAATAATTAATACTAACATCCTATTTTATTTTATTTTTTTTACTGTCATTATTTGGTTTATTTGTATATGCTTTGGCATTACTGCATGCAAAACAATAGCCCCTTTCACACAGTAATACGAGTAAATTGCCCAAAAATTACCAGAAAAACTTTGCACGGTTCACATAGTCAACAGTGTTCCTTCTTTTTACCGGTAAGGCACCATCCACACATCAGTTTCAAAATACTAGTACATCATTAAGTCTGTGACATCATTAATGGGAAATGACTTCTAAACGTCTGCGCCTCACTGTTTTGTGTTTGTAAACATGGAGGGGTTTACACAATCAGTGTTTTTGTTAATGCTTTCATTTTTGTGTCAAACGTTCACATTAATACAGTGCTGCTGAGACAGAGACATCATGTTACATGACTTCAAACCAAATAACAATGTGTAAAAAGCCCCTTTCACACATACACCCTTTACTGGAAAATTACTGGTAAATTGCCGTAAAGAGATCATGCGTGAACAGGACCTTTTCAAAAATACTGGTGAATTTGTTCTGACAATTTACCGGCATGAGAAGTTGTAAGATAACCAGTAAATTGCCAGAATGATGCTGTGTGTGAACACAGAACAAGATTACCAGTATGAGAAATTACAAGTTCAGGATGTGGTGACGTAAAATGTCTGCTCTGGGCCAAGCATAAAATTCTGACACAGATAATGGATTTACTCCACACTATGTAGTTCCGTTTGAAGTTGTCTTTCAATGTCTCTTTTATTAACTTTAACTATTCCATGAGAGGATGGCTGCCGAGTGACATGACTTGTCTTAAAGGGACTTTAGCTGAATTTTAAAATTTGATCTATAGTATGGCAAACATTGCTGTAAGTGATCACTTAAAGTAACACTCCACTTTTTTTTTGAAAATAGGCTCATTCTCCTATAGACTCATTACTGTTTTTGAATCCATTCAGCCGATCTTGAGTCTGGCGATAACACTTTTAGCATGGCTTAGCACAGATCATTGAATCTAATTAGACCAGAAGCATCTCATTTAAAGATGACCAAAGAGTTTAGATATTTTTTGAGGATTCAATAACTACTCTCCTTCTGGTAATAATCAGGGAACTTTGCTGTTGCAGAAGGAGCAGTGATATCACACAGTGCCTGAAAACAGCCAGATCCTCTTGATCGCATGTCTTGCAAACTTGGGACTATTTTCCACAGGCGCTGCATGATATCACTGCGCCTGCAGCAGCCATGGTACAGCAGCATGAGAGAATAGTTCCTAATCTAGAAAATCAGCCAAGAGAACCTCAGCTTTTCATTTTCCGTTGGGCTTAGTACACAATGTAACTACAGAAGAGTCAAGTTTTAAATAGGAAAAATATCGAAACTCTTTGGTAATTTTTTAATGAGATGCTTCTGGTCTAACCCGATTCAATGATCTATGCTGAGCTATGCTAAACGTGCTATCGCCAGACCCAGAGATTGGCTGAATGGATTCAAAAACAGTAAAACGCAACTTTTAAACTCTGGGGGAGGTTGCAAAATGAGCCTATTTTCAACCATTAATTTTAATTCCATTAATCTCTAATTTCCATGTCATTCCAAACCTGTAAAAGCTTTGTTCATCTTCAAAACACAATTTACTATATTTTGGATGAAAACCAGGACGCTTGAGACTGTCCCGTTGACTGCCAAGTTGACTGTACACTGTCAAGGTCCAGAAAAGTATGAAAGACATATCAGAATTTTCCATCTTCCATCATTGTTTCAATTTGGAGAATTTTGGAGAATATATGGCTGAAAATAGCGAACACTCTTTTGTGTCAGCCGCACCCCAAGGATACATCTTCTATATGCATTTATGCTTTGATCCAAAATATCTTATGTTTTCATCAAAAATATCTTACGTTTTGTTGATGAACAAAGCTTTTACTGTTTGGACAAGGAGGTGAGTAATTAATGACTCGAAAACTTTCATTTTGGGGTGGAGTAACCTTTAAAGTCATTAATATTATTGTTGTTATTATTATAGTTAACAATAGTTTTTATCTATTTTTAATTGTGATGCCTGAACATGTGAATTTCTTTCAGCTACCAGATTTTCTTGTTACGTCTTGCTGGCAGTGTTTATGATGGGTAAGATTTATTGCTAGTGCTTGACTGCATGTGATAATTAGCACAAATGAATAAACAAGCAATTTCTCTCTCTCTCTTTCACTTCACTTTATCATTCTTTCGTTGTGATTCTAGAAGGTCATTAGTGTGAGTGGCGGTGGGTGGCAACAGGTTGTGTGTTTTTCCCCTAATCCATGAGGTTATAGGAGTGTGGTGTTTGGGTGTTTTTGGATGCATGTGTTCTTCTTCCAATTCAGCCTCTGAAGGGAAACATGAATCAGCGCCAGCAGATGTTCATGAAAAAATGACTCTGTAAAAAAAAAAGAAATAAAGATGAAAAAGAGTTGGAAGGAAGAAAAAAGGGAATAATATTTAAAAACACAAGGGAAGGAGAAAAGTATGCACAGCCTCACAAACCGTGAACGTCACTGTTTGTTAAACCTAAACGGGCGGCTTGAACTAACTGTTACGAAGTGAAAGAAATTTTGCAAATGTGCCTACCTACATCATAAAATAAAAGCATAATTTATTTTTATTTGTTTTATGTATATTCGATGTTAATGTGTTAGTTTTTCATTATGGCTATGTATAGTATTAACTGTGTGTAAATTTGCTTTGCTGTATTAGGTTAGCAACACTGTACTACAATATTGGAGCTAAAATAAACAAAAAAATACTTTGATTTTAAGCTTTTATGTGTAATAAAGCATTAATGCATTAATTATGCATTGTAAATTATGTACCGTATAATGCATTCTTATTGTAACCACAGTTATTCTAACCCTTATCAATTCATTGTTTCTGCACATTTTGAATTTCATTATAATTATTCACCAAAATATAAAATGTATTACAATGCACATTATAAAAAGGCCTAATTATAATGAATTATAATCTTTAATAACACTTTATAATGCATACATAAAGGCTAAAGTGTTATTAAAAAGGCTATATACACTCAATAAGATTACAAAAGAATCTTAGGTTGAATTTTGGGTTTCCAAAAAACTTTTCAATGAACAGCTCTCCAAATAAATTTTTGACCAGTATCTTAAATGTCCGTTATTTGTATGTATTCAGTTGTATGAATTAAATATCACAGTAGAAATTATATTTACTGAACTTAATATAAGTATGGCTGTGATTCGGCCGTGTCCTTGAGGTGCAAGTAATCAGCTGTGATTCTATTTTTAATGATATATTTTTCTGAAACGTTTGTCTTACTTGATGACAACAAGTTAGCCTAGCCTTATGATCCCATTAACTGTGGTAATTGTGTTGAACTAGAGTTCTTGGTGTCTGAATGCTGTTTAGAGTTGTTAATATTTGACACCAATTTAAGCGTGCAAGGTCAGTGTATCCCATCCACAAACGACACAGTGTTGACAGTACTTGACACTCTCACAGCATTAGTTGAGGGTGTTTCACAAAGAGTGAAAATCACATGGTAATGTAGAGCTCACAGATGAAACATTCATGCTATCAAAATTTAATGTAAGAGTGTTTTGATATTCATAATGTTCAATGGTCATTTTCATCATTAAGCATGCCTTTGAATCAACATGAATCAAAATGGTCTCTGTTTATTTTACTTAATATACATTCCTGCCCCCTAGTCTTATTGTGAGCAATTCATCGGAGCAAACAAAACAATATCTGTCTTCTTAATATTTCATCAAAATGTAATAACTTGCTTTGTTTCTCAAATGACTTTCCGTTTTCAGCTGACAGTAGCAAGGAGGTCTATAATACTTGGAGAAAGCTATCCATTGCCATTCCCATTCATCTCAATGGCAGTTCTTTGGCTGTCTGCCGGTCTTTTCTCATGGGCACTCCATTCTGAAGACTTCTTTAGCCAATCACATTGAGCCACTATATCACATGACTAACTCTGGATCCACCGAAGAAAAAAAAGAAAGAAAATCCTGACATGCTACTAGCACAAAAGCAATGTTAGCCAAATATGATTGTTATGAAGTTCCACTGTTTCTAACATAGTTCAACATTGTTTTACTGAACATTTTACTGAACGTTCACGACAGCTACAAAAACATTTGTAGCTATAGCTTCTTACATCTTTTATTCCATTTAAAGGGTTAGTACTCCTAAAAAGGAAAGTTGGCCTGTGTTTTACTCAACCTCAAGGCATTCTAGGTGTCTATACCTATCTTCTTTCAGACAAATCCAATCAGAGTCGTATTAAAAAGTAGTCCTGGGTATCCCAAGTGTTCTCATTGCAGTGGGTGGGTGTTTCTTTAAAAAGTCCAAAACATGTTAAATAAAGTGTACGCATCAACAATAAAACATGCCCCACACAGCTCCAGAGTGTGAATAAAGGCCTCCTGTAGTAAATCAATTTGTTTTTGTGAGGAAAATGTCCATATTTCAAAGGTTATAAACACTTTTTTTTATCACTTTTGGTATCTGTTGTACATGGAAGATATACTAGTCTTGTGACTTAACCTAACCCTAACCCAGTAAAACCAGTCTCCTCTTGGCTTATATTAAAATCTTCCAATATTTTTCTCTACAAATCCTCAGCATGCACTTTTAATTCATGACCAGCTATTTGGTTTGTTTGTTTTCGTGCACACTTTATCTGACATGTTTTAGACTGTTAAACAGAAACAACGGCAATACCACTGCAATAAAAATGCTTAGAAGAGCAAGGACCATTTTTAATATAACTCTGATTGAATTTATCTGAAAGAAGGAAGCCATATACATCCAGAATGTTTCGAGGGTGAGTAACGCACAGGCTAATTTTCATTTGGTTGAACTAACCCTTTAAATATTTATATGCAATATCATATCTACTTACCTTAGAATGTCAACAATCACAGGAACTACAGAGCATGACAAAAGAGGGAATCTATAATGAAAGTAACATAAAAAAAAGCAAAACAATATCAGATTCATTATAGCAGCATTTTAGAAAATTGACATTGTGGAGGAAGCTGCTGACTGAATGAACCGCATATATAGCCTACGGGAGAACGCCAATTACATACCGCATTTTAACATGATTAAGAATGATGAATGTGAACAACTGTGTCTCTTGTTTTGTGTGAATGAATGTTGCATTATCACACAAGAATTATGGGAATGAAATAACCATCAGTTGTACATTTATATATATACCTTACATTCCAAATGTCCTCAGTATCAGCTATAATTCCATTCAGTGTTAGATTTATCCTGTTTGAAAAGCAGAACAATTATCCAACAATGCATCATACTATGACAGGTGAGTAGTGAGTTATGCCATTGTACAGAAAACAAACTGATTGGTTGTTGGCACCACAAAAAGAAACATATTTTCAAAGTCTTCACATAGCAACTTTTCTTGAACTTTGATTACAAGGGCAGCAAAGCCAGAGAAAAAATATACCCTCTTTTGTTTTTCTAAAAAAAATAAAATCCATTTGGTCAGAATGCAAAGCTACTTTTGAGTAAACATAAATGGAGAATGATGCTATTTGCCCAAAATAGTATAGTTGTGGCTTTATTCCAAACCAGACAATCCTCAAGGTCACCAATCATTTTTATTTTTCACAGACCTCTTGGTTCCATTTTGCTATGTATTCAAGTTCCAGTAACAAAAAGGAAAAAGCAGGATTCAAACAATTCCCAAAAGATCAAATCAAGTCCCGCCCTACATTTTTCCTCATTTAATATTCTGTTTCAGTAGGAAAAGTAACCACATTATGGAATAAAAATTGGTTGCAAATGCAGTTTTCTGCTGACTGTAAAAACAAGGTTCTTTTTGGTTCTTTGTCGGTCACTAGTCCCAGCTACACCATTAAAAGTGACCTTTTGCCACCATGTTATCCATTTCTGTGTGTGTGCACACTGTTATCAGTGTGTCTACAATTCAGTGTTGTAATGTAATCAGACATAAATAAGCATGAGGAAGTCACAGCTCAACGGGGGAGTGGAGGAGAGAAAATAAAGGCAGTGTAATTAAAGCAGCGGTACCCTCACACATATTAACCAGGGAATATGTGACTGATTTGCACACACCCACCATTTCCAACCCATGTGTCTATGTATCGCTTACCATTCCATTGCCCCCTCCAAAAATAATTAAGCATCTTCTGAGAGGAATTGGGTTACCTGCACATTACAGTCAGAGATGTAAGGCAAGCTCTCACTGGGGACTTGAAGGAATGAACACTGGGCGAGAGACGAAAATTATATAGAGAGAGGTAGAGATGAGAAAGACGGCTCATCTGTAATGCTCGGTCCCACCTGTGCACATTAGCACCAACCAGTTACCATGGTAAAATGCTTTCTGGTTATGGACCGTGGTCAGAGACACAATATTAAATTTAAAGTGAACAAAAACAAGGCTCTTAGAAGCAGAGGTACACTGAATTCTCAGGGTTGTTTTCACTTCAAGAATTTGTGAGACAAAATGTGTTCTTGACAGGGTTTAATTAGAGACAAATGTCTGTATTTTATGGTACCAAATAAATAAATAAGTGTACAGAAAATATTGGTTTTAGTTAATATTATTTTAGAAATTGGATATGAGAAACATGGAAGTACCATTAGTGTTGTGAAAAGTCTGGTGCTTCTTTGAAATTGGGTCTTCGTCAGCTATCGGTTACTAATTAGTACACAACTGACAGTAAAGGCATGGTAGGTGATTTGGTTAAAAAAAAAGTTATTATGCTCCTAATCTCTTCACATCCTGACAGGAATCAAAAACTAAGTGGTCCTAATGTACTCATATCGTCTGTGCAAGCCATAAAATATTCATCCAGTCATGTCTCCCGGTTCGAGAGATAGACTGTCCTACCTGCCTGTCAACATATGTATTTGTATACCTCTACGCACCTTGTTCACCCAGACATGATACATAATCAGAGTGATTCATGGACGGCATTATTATTATTGTAATACTATGCTTTGTACAGTAATGTTATTTCACTTGAGGTAATCTGACAGCATAGACACCATCTTTCGTCGTGTCACTAGTATCCTCTGGTCTGTCTGTGCACATTCATGTTTTCAACTCTATCTCACAAACAATTTATATGTATTTTATGAGGTGGCTAATACGTATGAATTCGTATATGTCACGAAGCTCCACTAGAAGGCACTCGCATCACCTCACCCCCCTTGGACTGACATGCTGTGTCCGAAATCGCATACTTCCCTACTATATAGTACGTGAAAAACAGTATGTGAGGTGAGTAATATGTCCGAATTCATAGTATTCGAAATTCAGTAGGCAAAAAGTACCCAGATGACCTACTGCTTCTGCCCGAATTCTAGTACGCATACCATAGACACTTTCCTATCCCATGAGGCTCCGGGAGAGGAGGCATCATATTTGAAAAATGGCAGAAAGTTGGGACGCAGCTCATTTTAAGCGTAAGTACCTTAGGAAAAAAACGTTGTTTATTGTGATTAAATTACACTTGTTTAACACAATCTAAATAAACGGATGACTTATTGAAATTTTACATTTCCACGCTGTTTTCTGACGACGCGTGACACGTGACAACATCAATATGGCGGATGTAGTACGACGTAGTAAGCAGCATGAAATTTTGGACGCAGCAATATTCTACTCAGTCCTACTCAGTCATTAGCACACTGCTTAAATACCACAGTCTCACAATAGTTCACCGCTAAGTATTGACTTGCTCAGGCTGTCTACCTAGCGTTCTATCTTTCTCGTGTTTGTTTTGTATCTTTTGACCTCTGCCCGTTCTGCCATTTTTTGATTGTTTGCTGTCTGCCTCGACTTTCACGGCTGTACTTTTGACCACGTCTCTGCTTAGCCTCCTCTGTGCCCTGCCTGTTTCCTAGGGGTGGCACGATTCACAAAACCCACGGTTCGGTTTGTATTGCGGTTTTAGGGTCACGGTTTTCGGTTAGGTACGGTTCTTGTTATTTTTTCTTTTAATCTTTAACACTCCAGAAATGTATTCCAGCATATTATATATAGCTTAATTATCCCCAATTTAAGATACAGTATTAAAAAAGTTATATCATGTAATCATTCATAAACTGAATTGGATGCGTGTTGCACAATACTTGCATACAGTCACAGTTCTATCTATTGTTTTATTTCCGCTGTCATGTTATAACACAGTCGCACATTCGCGCTGATGTGACCAGGCCGACCAGAACTGGAGCATTCTTTCTAAATAAACCGTCGGGCACGGGTCGGGTATCCATCCTCTAATAGGTAACATGAAATCCACGAGGCTACATTGCGCATGTCACGAACCGTCGAACCATGCGACGCATACATGCACCGAACCGAGACAAACAAACCGAACGGTTGTTTTTTTTTTCATGAACTGTGCCACCCCTACTGTTTCCTGATAATAAAGAGTTTTGCACATGGATCCAAACGCTTCAGCTGCAGTCGTGACAGTACAACCTCACTCATATCATTTTGTGCGATTTGTCTCGTTTTGGAGGAGGCGTGGCTTTGGAGAGTGATTTGCAGGAAGGGTGAGATCTTATGTTAGCAGAACTATAGGTAATTCTAGCCTCTTCGAAATCACTTACCCTATATATTTAATTTGAAATATGTATACAACTGATCAGCATTTTCATGGATGACAGCAAATATTAGAAAATACACAAATACAATGGTAGAACAATCAGAATCATGCTCTATGCGATCTTAAAATGAGGCGGCGGTTCTGTGTAAAATAAAACCACTTTTATAAGGCTACTGTGAGGGAGGAGACAATTTAAAACATATACTTTTAAAAGATACTATTCATTTATTTATGTGTGAAACTTTTTTAATGAGGAAAAATTACACAGTGCATCTTAAACAAGAGCAAAGTATGAACAATCAGAGAGTGGAACGACCAATTATATCCAAATAATTGGAATATGTTTCCTGGAGGGTTAGCTGATTTCAAATTCTAGTATGGTTTTGTCAGCTTTGGTCACATGACAAACATAACATCTTCTTCTCCACCTGCTTTTAAAAGTCTGCATGCCAAGACAATGCGATCAAACCTACCATGAAGAGGACATCATCCTTGAGAAAATATTAGTTCTTGCTGGAACTAAACCTTCATTGAGAGGAACCTTACAGCTGTTTGTAATGAATCAGGCTGATACAAAGGGGACGAAGCGAATGTCGGGTGTTTGTTTTGTCCCCTCTGCCCCTTTGTGAGTGATTTTATAGCATCAGTTCTTAGGAGCAGAGAAAAATAAAGGAAGGGACTACAGAATAAGTTTCATGGTAAATACAATAGATTATGAACACACTAACAGAGCATAGAATGGCATTTAGGGAGGATTTGCCTGTGAGCGTGTGATAACTGAGAACTTGTTTTTCGATGAAGGACATGCTTTTTTAAAACAACAGCAAATCAGACAGCATGTGGTGGAAGGGGGAAGGAGAATAAATAAAAGAGCGAAAGAAAAAACTAATTTGATTGCTTGGCTGCACTTTAAAACACAATGGCAGATAATATGAATAATTAATTGTAACAGGTTCTTTTGACGAGGCGCTTGCAGTTTAATTACCGAATGTGTTGTTTGCACAAGCATGCCGTAGATTAGGGCATTTCAAAGAGAAGAGCTGAAGAGGGCGAGAGAAGGAGAGAGAGAGAGAACGGACTGAAATAGTTGAAAAGAGGGCTGAAGAGTCTTTGAAAACTAAACTCTATTGGTTTCACTAGTCATTAATCAGGGTTTCTAATGACGTTGAAACAAATCTGTTGCGGCTCTTGTTGACGCGTCTTTATCAACCCTGCTCCAAATGTCAACATGAGTCCAAATGTCAAAGATGGCAAGTTCGGTTGAGGGAAAAGCTCAAACGTCTTTGTGCCTGTTGGACCGACAGCAGTGTGTGTGTGCGTGCAGCGCTGCTATAATGTGCAAATATGCCTTGTGGTCCACAGAGAGCTGGATGTTCACAGAAAATCTGCATAATAATTAGTTAGGGAATAGACAGCAGCCCCTTATCAGTTCTAAGTGAGAGGAACTCAGAAAACAACACACACACATACAGGGACAACAATACATGCAAACACAATAACACACACACTCATAAAAACATACACCGAGCAAGTATTTGGTGCCTTTCACCCACACAATGTATATTAAGTGAAGAATGTGGGCATATCAACAGACATTTAGATGTTTCTTCATATGCATGCTTCCCCTCTCACTTGACTCCTCTTCTCTGTCCTCCTACCAGATACATGACTGGGTCATAATTCTTTTGAAGGGGTCACAAAATAACTTTACCTAGATTTTTAAAGTATGAAAAAATTGGGCCTATTTACACTTGGCAGGTTTGGTTTGATTAATACTAATTGCTCTGTTAGTGTGGTTTATTTAAATAAGCATCAACACTGCAATCTGAATCTTGTGTGAGCAACAAGCAGACCAACCACCCATAAGTGGGTCCTGGTCCGCTTCAATAACAAACCCTTGTGTGGTTCGACTAATATATGAACACAACACAGATCAAAGACATGTAAACAAACCAGAAACAGGACTTGATGTCACAATAAGCAAACCTAATAAGGACAGAATGTTCATTTATCTTATGTCAGCCATTGGGCACAGGTGTTGAAGAAAGATCTTTATTTGCGTGCTGCAGATGAATTCTGGACTCTGTTTTGACTCATTTACACATTTCATAAGCCTACCTGGAGTCGTGGTATAAACATACCTTTTTTATTGAGGCATGAAATATGTTCCACCAAGCACATATCACTGCAGTCCCCAAAAGAAATAAACACAAATTTATATTTTCTATTAACTTTTGCACAATTACTTGAAGAATATCATGTTTTGAAGGTTAGTATCACACACAAATTCAGCTTTATATCCGTGTGTTTTCATATCTGAGTGAGTCGTAGAACTCTGGTCGTATCTTGTGTAACTATGGTTCAACAACACAAGGAAGCTGAATTGGTACAGTTTTAATTCTGAAAGACCGCAATACTACATTTAGGTGCCAGGGTTCACATATTGAACCTGTGTTTTAGCACCCCTCAGTGGACATTTCTCTTTAAAACTGCACTGAAATGTACGGTAAGGCGCATAAAAATTGTGTTGCAAAAAAAAGTGCACAGAGGTACATTTTTTTGAGTTGTCATAAACTGTTTGTGTTACAACACACTGGTGAAACACCATAATGTGTACGCACAGGGACAGATTACGCACTGTGCCAGCGGGGCCGCTGCCCAGGGGCCCTTGGGGTGCAGGGGGCCCATGGGGCCCCTAGCCCAAGACAAATTGCAACGCTTATCAACACTGAATTTTTGTTTTTATTTTTTTGATCTCCTTGATGTTTCTTGATGTTGATTGTGTTTCTTTACATTGCTGTCTATGGAGAGTCAGCCATCAAAACGCTAAAAACATCTTCATTTGTGTTCTGAAGAAGAATAAATGATGAAGAGTAATTTAATGACAGAATTTTCATTTTAGGGTGGAGTAAGCCTTTAATTTGTTATTGTTAACATTCATGATTGCGGTTAGCTGAACCGTCCATGGCCATCCCTGAAGTCCTGGTAAAATTGCAATTACACAAAAGGGCTCATACACGCAAACACACACATAATCACGGCAGATTATGTTGCTTGAGCTTGTGTCTCTTCTGGGAGCAGCCAGAAGCCCTCAGTGTACGAATCAAACTGCTGAACAAATGAACAGGAAAAACAGAGAATGAGAAAGAGTATCATTCAGGGTGAAACAACACAAACTATTGGTTACGTTCAAACGCAACACCAGGCCATATGGTGCCAAAGTTTTGTGACAGAACTGCATCTGTGTGATCTTCTAAAAAGAATAGAGCTCTGAGCAATGTGAGGCAGAAGGTGTGTGTGTGTGTGTGTGTGTGTGCTACTACAGCTGACCAGTTAAATGCTCTTCTGCGGGGCAAATTAGAAAGATATTTACTCTTGTCTGGTTCTAATATTGCCTCACTGTTTTAATCTACTGCCTTAAAAGGCATCCTCTTAATATTCTCTACACAAGACAGCTCTGAATACACCAAGACCGAGATGAATACAAATAAATGAATATGAATATACACTGTTTCCTTCCAATTAGAGGCAGCCATTGGAAGAGAGTCTTATGATCTTCAAATGTTGTTTGTGTAGCTCGTTCCATTTTACCCCATGGAGAGAAAATGCAAGTGCCATGTGTGCACAGCGTCCCTTTCTAATGACAAGCTTAAATGAGCTTGAAATGTTCTCACATATACTTTGCTGAGGAGAAAGATCTTCATTATGAACTGATAGGAAAGGAAAGACAAAAAATATAAATGAGAGCTCTTTAATATTGTAATGGTTTCTCCAAGGCAGCAATGAGAATAAAAGGAGAGCCAATGGAGAAACATCTGAGACCAAGTTACATTTAAATGAAGCATAACTATTAAATTTAATTTAATTATAGAAAAAATAAAATGGAAAATATATAACATTATATACAATTTACAAAATGTATATTAAAAACAAATGCAAAGGGTGTTGCAGTGTTATTCATTCATATTTAAAATTGTATTTGTTTTTTTTTTCAGATTTTTATTTAAGTTTTAGCTTTATAATGTAACTTGTTACAAGTTTTAGTGATTGTAGGCCTACTGAAACTTTTGTTAGTTGCAAAGGGAATATTTATTTTATAAGTAATAATTACATATTATATATTTAAATAATAAGTATTTAAGTATTAGTTTTCCATTAAAAATTTATGTTATTGTATATCACCTTTCTTTTAATTACTGAAAACAATTTTCAATAGTTAACACTGCTGTCAATACGACTGATTCTTTTTTTTCTCTCTTTTTTCTTTTTTAAGATGTTACAACAGCTCAGTCAGTTCCTGCAATACTTACCAGATGAATGCCCTGTTTGCTATTTCAGAGTTTCCAGCCTGTGTCGACTCTCAGAAGTGTCAATTATTAATACCTTAATTAGCCCGTGAAACATGAAAAGTGTGTTTGAGGTATTTGATCTGAAAGCTGCCTGGAAGGATGCAGCCTGTTTCCAGAGTCTCACTCGTGGAATTCTAATGGCGGTGTGGAAGGATGGAATACTGATTTCCAGGGCAGAGGAGAACAAAAGACAGGAGATTTGTTCATCTATTCAGCAGAACTCCCCGCAATTTACAGTTACACACTCACATTAACACATGTTTATGCCCTTTTTACAGACTAAAAATAGCATACTGCATTCACGACAGTAAATACAAAATGGTGGAATATTTATTTTAGGGTGGACTGCTTCAAATTAAGGAAGACCACTTCCATCTTTACATAAAATTGAATTTTTAGTAGAAATATCATAGACGTTGTTCAAATGTTAAACCTAAAGGAACAGCTCACCAAAATGTTTAAATGAATAGTTGATAGTAGCCATATTTATTTATTTTTGCATACTTTTTCATACTATGGAAGTAAATGGCTACCATTAACTGTTTAGTTACCCACATTTTTTAAAACAAGTAAAGGATGACATATTTATTTTTACGTGAATTATCCTTTTAAATAAAACATAACAGAGAACTCCATTAAAGGGATCGTATATCGAAGAATGAACAAATATATATATATATGTCAATTTATTAACTACTTTCTATGTCACAAATGGACAATATCTCAACGATGTCGTAATGCTTATTTCTTATTTTAAACATCTAAAAAATAATTTTTTTTTATCTGAGGTGGAAAAAAGCTTCTGTTAGCTTTTTTCATTTCTATTTCACACACACACACACACACACACACACACACACACACAATTGTAGCCTGCACAAATGCATAAGTTCTAATTATTGGTAGAGATTGGTAAACTACCACACAAACAGCTCAACACTGGACTCATTAAAGATGCCATCAAATTTTTAATTAAGCCTCATTAGAGCCCAATCAGTGTGCATGAGGTGCTACCAGCACTTGTGTGTGGGAGACTGAAAGATAGAAACATTATCAATATGCAAACTCTAACGAAACTCTGCCATTCTATTCTATTCCAACAGCTCACTATGTCAATCTATAGTGTCCTTGGCCTGTTCACAAGACACTCAACATTTGACACAAAGCTGTGTCCTAATACTTCATCAGCAAAAAAGAAAAGCCCTCAGACTGTTGCAGAACAATATCTATTCATCCATTACATTCATATCTGGCCCCAAAAAATCCATGTTGTGATGAAAATGGGGAGGGGATGGTTTGAGATAAAAAAGACATGTATCAAAAAGCCGTGCGGAAGAGAGAGACGTGGAAAGCGGAAGAGAGAGAGAGAGAAAGAAGTTAGCAATGTATGGCCTGGATTTGGTGGTCTTAGGTCGGAGCCGTTTCTGCCTTCAAACACAAATGGGGTTTGAATCCCCCTATCATTCCATCTGTAGAGGAGGTCCACTGAGTGCGCGCACACACACAGCATAGAGCAGGTCGTGGTGACCTCCAAGCTTAAATACAAACCCTAAATCTTTTGAAGCTCACACTGATTTCAGCACAGGGAGGGCAAGCAGTACATTTCACACCTTGTGATAAACACACACTTAGAAAAGAAACACACAATACTGACACTGAGTATTGAATGGAAAGGTAAAAAAAACACAAAATAATAGATCATATTATAGTTGTCAAGTTTAGATTTTGAAAAAAAAAAAAAAAAATTATGTCAGTGCTGGAAGGCAAAAACAAAGATCCCATCTATAAAAATACCACCACAGTTGGTGTCTGTCTTTGCCTTCCAGCGCTGACATTTAAAAATATATGTGGCTCCAGCAAACATTCAATTTAGCTAAGAAATAGTTTTCTTATAAGATAATTGTATTATATGATCATTTTTTTGTACAGAAAAATAAATAGCTCTTGATTTCTTGATTTCACATTTTCCAATACCCACCTAGAAGTTTTCATTTTTATATTATTAATTATTATTAGTTGTATATTAACATATTAATATATAAAGGAAGTTCTCCACACACACACAAAAAAATAATAATAGTAATATGAACACTAACATCAATTTTATTAATGTTTGCATTAATATTTAAGCTTTTTAATGTCTGAATGTAAAAATGACTGAATCTTATCTTATATATTAATATAAATTATTTTTAATTAAATAAAAAAAATACTGAAAAATGCTTTTGGGCACAGAAATTACTTGTAAATTTCGCAAATACAAAATGAATTCTGAATTCTTTTATTTCAAAGTTTTCTGTTTTTTTATGATAAGTCCCCTTTAAATGCAAATTAACTGTAGTTAATAAAGTTTTTGAGGTCTTGGCATTAATCTCTCCACCAGATATGGAACAAAAACCAAAGGTCAAGAATCTGGACTGATGTTATCACAGTGTTTGATCTTCACGGACAGACAGTAATCTCCAGTCACACGGTAGAAATTAGCATTAGCCGGCTACCAGACCGAGTGGAAACAGAGAACTGCAGGCTGATGAGCTTGGCCACTTATGCACGTTGCTGTGGTAACTCTATTATAGGGAAGGTAATAGAGAGCGACGTTTGTTTGTAAGCTTGGAATTTGTTTAATTACGGAACTGCGAGCGAAGCAGGCTCACATTTGCATATGCAAATCCAACGCAGGATTGGATGGAATGGTTTTGGCATGGATAGGAATATTATTTATCGCTCTCTCTCTTTTTATAAGAGAGAAGGTTTTATATTAGTGTCTTCTTTGCTTTGTATGTCCTATTTGCATTTTATAAAACAAATGTAGTTAAAGATTATTACCTATAAAATATACAGGAAACCAGTTTGAAAACAGTCATCACTGTTGCACTTCCATTTGATGCCACTAGAGGCAAATATGACAATACTCATCCAAAAATGTAAATTCTGTCATCATTCACTCTTTTGTTCCTAAGTTTCCTTCTTCCTTCTGACATATTTTCTGAAGCGTTCTGGTAAGCAAATGGGTGATGGTTCCCATCAAAAAAAAAAAAAGAAAATACTATGGAAGTCAAAAGGCATCAATCAACTGTTTGTTTGCCAACATTCTGCAAAATATCTTCTTTTGTGTTCAGCAGAAGAAAGAAATTCATACAGGTTTGGAAAAGCTCAAGGTTGAGTAAATAATAACAAAATGCTAATTTGGGGGTGAACTATCCCTTTAAATGCAGCTCAAAAAGTGATCATGATTTACAAACAACACACCCACAATCCTGCTGACAGAGGGGAAAATCCCAGCCCTTAAAATCCACCTTGCACTTTCTCTTCTTTTGCTCTTTCTCCCTCTCTCTCCATCTGTCTCTCTCTGTATGTGGTTATATGGAGGATTCATCAACAGTAATTAGCCATCTTGAGAGGTTGACACTCAGCACTGTTCCTCGGGGAGGTTTTTCTGCTCTAGGTTGAAGGGCCTAAACGTGTCACCACACAGGTGTGCACATATTCCTCCCATATGTGTTTGTGTGTGTGTTTCTGATTAGTCACATTAGCAGCACTGCATGTTACTAATTCACAAGGACAGACGAGATGCGGTAGCAACGGCTCCATGAGGGCAGCAAGGAGGGTGTGTTAGCCGGGTTCAGGACGCAGGTTCAGTTTGTGACATTTGAGGTCGTGAGGCAAAGCTTGAGCGTTAACCACACCAGTGACAGATGTGATGCTTCTCTATAAATACACCCGCAGGCACAACTACACAAACACACAAAAAAATCATATGCATCTGGCTAAGCTTTTACTGTGAAAATAATGTTTACATGCTCTGTCATACATGTACCAAGCATGCTCTGAGAAAACATAGGCTAATACAAAAGTGTGATTCCTACAAACAATTCATTAGTAAAAAGCAGTTCAGATGCAAAAGTCTAAAAGCCATCTAGGTCAAGAATGAGAAAACAACTCTGAGTGTGCACAGTAGCCTATACGTTCATCATGTAGGCTTCACTTCAAATGCACTAAATACCAGCCTCAAGCCACTGAGAAGTACCAGCACTTAGAAACCTACACAAAGTAGCAAGAAAGAACAGTGATAGTGATAGATAGAATGTATTTGCTTAGTCTTTGTATTTTATATCAATACGCTCCATCAATATGGTATGTGATGCAATTTAAATCAGTGTGATAAATGACTTATGTCAGCAGTCAACAATAGTCACACATTACCTTAATTTTGGATTGTAATGGATTACATAACTAACCACATTATATCATGTAATTTGAATTTGTAATCAATAGCATACTACAATTATATAATACTACAAGTTATCTACCAGCTCTGTGTGTGTGTGTGTAAAACACTAACATCAAAGGTGATTTAACTCTATCATGTCAACTAATTTAATTCATGGAACTGGAAATGAATTTTATATACCATTATTTATTCAATTCAAATGTAAATTTTTGATTTTAAAAAAAATTCTGTAAAAACACCCACAATATTTTAGTATCGTATCCCGACTTTAATGTGAATGCAAGTGGCACCCGAATGCACACTGTGCAAAATGGACACACAACAGACTGACCGCTTGTGTGATGTAAGCAGCAAAATGCATCTCATTGGACAAGACCACACAAATACACTCACACACCAAATTCATTAATAAGCATCCATTTGTGGCCCCAGGTCCTTTCCTCTTGTGTGTGTTCCTATCGTTCCTATCTCCCTAACAGATGTACTGATTCATGGCATCACCAGAAGTACCCCCACCTCTCCTCCGTCTTTCCAGTGCTGGGCTGAGACTACAGCTACACATCACCAATTAATCTCCACAGAGGACGTGTCCAAGACCAGATGGTCCTGTCTTTGCTTGTGTGCGTGTGCGGGTGTACGTGTACATGTTTTATTGCATTATTAACAGCTTTCCTATGACCTTGCTGCACTTTGCTATTTTTTCCCTATTTATATCTGATAGAGACCCGTGTATGTCTGTAAATCCTCTTGTGGGTGAGCTGCGTGTTCGCTTCTCGTTGCCTATGTTGAGTGACCTGAAATCACCAGGGTCAAAAAGCATCCTCCTTCGTTTTCTCTCTCTCCTGCCCTTTCTCATTCGATCTGTTGCTTTACAAACCACGCAATGTTTAGAGCAGAATAATGTAGAGATAAAGTTTCAAAAATAAGATGCCGGTTCAGGCATTGCTACAGTAATTAATCGTAAAAGATGAAATAAAAAAATCATGCATAATAAAGGACATTTGTATCGATTGCTTGGAAGTCTTAAAAAGGGATAGTTCTCATGTTATTCCAAATCTGTATGACTTCGATAATCATTCACATGATCATTTGAAATATGTTTCAGTCCACACAATGAAAGTCAGTGTCCAATGTTTTGTGAAGCTCATTGACGTTCATTATATGGAAGATGTTTAGAACCTGGTTGCCAGAACTGTTAAAAATCAGCAAAATCCTAAGTTTTATGGAATTAACTTTTTTAGTTCATTTTAAAAAAATATTTTAGGAAATGAAAAAAAATTTAAATATCAACCTACTGAAGTACAAAAATCGATTTCATACATTTGTAAAACCACCATAAACAAATCATCATGTTAATGATTCAATAAGCATTCATTTAACAACATGGGCTGTAGCACACCATAACCCTAATATATATAACCAATAAGATAAAAACTAAGAAGAAGCTTGATATTATTTTTCATTTTAATAAAAAGCATCAAGTGTCACGTAGGGATTTCTGTGCATTTCAATGTTATATTTTCCACTGTAAATCATAAGATGACTTGTTCTTTTTTGCTTTCAAAAACTGCTAATTTAACAGTATTTCATGGTAAATGTCCTGTTAGATTTATTACATCTTTTGACTATATAGAGTACCAGAACTTGCACCCTTAAAATTAATATATTTTTTTCACATTGTATAGATAATAAAACACATACATTTTACAACATAGCTTTTTTTGTCTTCTGCGTAAAAAAAGAAAGTCACACAGGTTTGGATTAACATAAGAGTGAGTAAATTATGACAGAATTTTCATTTTTGGGTGAATTGTTCCTTTAAGCTAGTTAAACAGAGACGTGAATATAACAGCAGAATGAGACTCGCTGCTCTGGTGTAACGGATGACAGGTTACAGGAGAAGGTGATTTCAGAAAGCCCACTCATTCTCCCTCCCCCCCTTCTTCTTTTCTGACACATGGCATGGGGCAATGACAATTCCTAAAATCAATGACCCAATATGTTCAGGCACAGATAACAGATGATCAGAAGATAGGCATAATGGTCCCCACGCAATTGGTGAATGTCCATCACCAGCGTGAATATTAGATGTGAATCAGATAGGGAAGGTGAGCCGGCTGAGAAGGAATCTCGTGGGAATGTCAATTGCCGTTAAAGTAACGACAATGTGGAAGACAAATGAAGGCAATATCTGGAAATGGAATTAAACTTGTATAAAACGTGGATATGGGAGAATCTGAACATTTGTCAAGACTATTGCACCAGATGCGCCAAACTTCTTATTGGGGAACAAGAGGATAAAAATCCTGGAAATGGCACGCCCTGGATTCATTTTAGGCATAACTTCCTGACAGGTGGGGAACCACTTAGTTTAGCCTTTGATTTTCTTCTTTTTACTAAACCAACAAGACAAGCCAGATTCAGCCGCTTTGTTTCTTTAAGGTACAGTATACCTTAAAATCCTTGGGTCTACAAAAGACTTGAGTTTAAATGAAAAAACAGTACACAGCAGAAACTAAAATGCGGTAACCCTTTACAATATGGTGTCATATTTTAACATGTATTAGCTAACATAAACACAACTAGAAATATGTGCCTTTACATACATTATGTACCCTACTGCACATTTTGCCGCAGTTTCAAAGTAAAAATGTGCAGAAAGTGACTCTAAAACACACTTTTAATACGCTTGAATTAGGGGGTATAGGTACGTATTACTGTGTTTTTATTTTGGTCTTTTATATTGGGGTTCGTTTTGTGGCCGTACATAATTCAAATATTCAATGAGTGTCACTAAAGATTAATGCTATATCATGTTGAAAATATCCCCTACACCAAACCCAAACCTAAACCCAATAATGTTAACAAATGCAAAAGCAATGTAAAAACATGATGCATCCATGCTATTTTAACTTCCCTACGCTGATTTGAGCTGTTTTGTTGAACCGTAGCTTTTCAAGTGCAATGCCGTGTCATGTGAACTACCAATTAAACCTACTAAACTGGAAAACTCATACACATGAAGGTGTACAGTATATGTGACGACAAAAGTATACATTTTCTAATTGTGCCTGTAGGATTCATTTCAACTGAAAACAGCAGTTATTCGTATGTATAGGTACATTTTTTCAGTTTGCAGAAATGTATGAAGAGGCACATATGTCCAATGAGTCTAGGTTGAACAATGAACAATGCATTTATTACACTATTTATTCATCTTTGATAATGCTAGTTAATAAAAATGCAGCTGCTTATTGTTTATTCATGTTAGTTCACAGTGCATTAACTAATGTTAACAAACACAGTGATTAGTAATTGCTGAAATTATTATTAACTCAAATTAATAAATACTGTAGGAATAATGTTCATTCTTATAGTTCATGACCACCAAAAATCTGCTTTAAATTAAACATTATATACAATTCATAGAAAATAATTAATCGTTACAAAAATATTTTTTTAAATACCGCTCTTTTCTTTTTTGTATTTTGCTTTAGCTTTTAAACACTTAAACTTGGCTGTTTACTATAACACTTTGGCTCATACGATGAATATGCTTGCAAATTGCTTCAGATATAAATGTCTGGAATGTCTATAAATGGATAACTGTAAATGTAAATCTTTGTAA
>JAUMHI010000035.1:14224794-14250872 GCA_032359435.1 Enteromius unitaeniatus | reverse complement strand
GGAAATTTACGCTGGACTGAGCTGGTTTTTTCATCACGGGAGTCATCAAAAAGCTCAGGGAACTGTATGATTTTAAAATAAGATCCTAAATCTTGTTTTCTCCCAATGTTAAAATGGAATCTCGCCTCATTCGCCGCAGCGCTTGACATGAATGATGAGGGATTCCTGCTAGCCGCTTGAAATGGTTTGGTATTCATACCACAACGTTTCACTACAAACCCTGAGTGGAAAGTCAGAGGTTCCGTGGTAATCGCCTCGGTTACTGGGCCAGGGCCATTTCCAGGCTCTGATTGTGAGTTTAGTTCCTGTTCTCACAGGTATCTTCCATCCCATTACAAGCTGTCGAGGTGGAAAATGAACATTTTACCCCAACAATACTTTTTTTTCCAACCACTTTTGTCACCTATCTGGCAGCACAAAAAAAAAGCCTTTACCTCAAATAATACAACAGCCCAAAACATTTTTGTCAATATTTCAAAACACATCATTTCACTTCTGTGTTTTACACATTTTTGAATAAATCCATCTGCCTGACCATATTTCCAAATGCCTCAAAACATGGCCGGCACCATTAAATAACGTGGTCAGTGTAAAGTTCACTTCTTTTGAAAGTTTCGTGGCTTTGACTTCATTTACGTCTGTATTCAAGGCTCTGTCACTTTGTAAATGATGGGATCTCTCATCAGTAATACTATTTTATCACTTTTCCCAAGGAGCACATGATATTTTGCATTGCGGAGGAGGAGACAGACATGCAAAAGGCAAACGTTCAAATGTTCTGCATACCCCTGGCACCTACCCAGCATGCACCTGGACTCAGATGTCTTGGTAAATTTTTTGTATAAACACAGCAAGCCTGTTATTCCACTACGAACGTGTGGATAATTGCCAGGACTATCTAATATTTATCTTAACACGTATCCTCACCCCGGCGACAGGAAAACAGGAAAGAGAGAACAGAATTGCTATGTATTAATGTGACATGATCGGGGGAGCTTTTAAAAGGCTCGTTATTACCGCCTCAAAACTTGGGCCTAATGACTTGTCTGCACCAATGCTAAGGTTTCACGTAATTGTCTCTTAAACACAAATATGAACAGTGCCGTCTCTCATTATATCCGGCTGGAGTTCTTAAGTTTCAGGCCTGAATGAATTATTCCTCGCCTCTCATCATGACCGTCTTTCTGCACACCCCTGCACACCAATGATAAGAAACAAGAGTACAAGTGCGTACAAGCTATATTTCTTGTTTCTTTTTTTTGGAGCAAGATTTTCCATTTGTTTAACCCACCGAAGACCAGGGTAATTAGATGTGATTTTTAAATGCAAACACATAGAAGACAATTTCAAAACAGCTTATTATACAGTACACATAGAATATTACCCTCTTAAATTAGCTCTGTCATGACAAGTCTATGTCTAGTTTAGCATGGTGATATACATGGCAGTGTTAATGAGTTTGGTCTTTGTGGAATAGGCCTGCTACGCTGCTGCTGTAGCAGAGAAGGTACAGAGACTTAAACCCTTTGCTATTGCCAGTACAGCCACAGACATGCTGTAAGAAATACTGCTGCTGCACATATAACACATATGATATAACCCCCATATTTAACATACATAACATCCCATAGCAGGTCTATACAGGTGGAGCTGGGGAAGGCGGAGGGTTTCAGAAGTGCACTGCAACTGCTAAAACAAGAACTAGAAAAGTTTTTAAATGTTGTGCAGCATTGCATTGGCTGCTGATGCCAAAAGAAACAATTAGCTGTGCCATGTGACGAATCACCTGACTATTTTATATTGGGTTAGAACCCATTGGTTTCTTTGCATCTGTTCACTATACACGTAGTTTGTTTTCATGTGTAATTTAATTTTAACCAGATGAGTTTTTATTCTTCATCTAAAAAGATTTAGAGAAATTTAGCACTGCATCAACAAAGGTTACCTGCAGTAAATGGGTGCCGTCAAAAAAAAATCCATAACAACACTTCCTCAAGTGAAACATCCATCCCATTTGATTTGTGATATTCCTCTCCTGATTCATATGACTTTTTGTGAGTTTTACAGTGAACTCATTTTAGCTGAAAATAATGTCTGAAGCAACAGGTTGAAGTTAAAACATCTTAAGCATTTGTTTGTTCATTACAGACATGCAGCTTTTCACTTCACAAGATGTTTGTTGACTGGTTGACATCATTAGGATCGCTTGTGGATTATTGAGATGTCTTTTTCAGCTGTTTGGACTCACATTCTGACGGCACCCATTCACTGTGCAGGTGAAGTAATATTAAAGATCTCCAAATCTGTTCCAATCAAGAAACAAACTCATGTAAAGCTGTGCAAATAAGCACAAAAAAAAACACTTGACCTGAGAATCTTTAAGACATTTTAAAGTTTTGGGAACTAATTAGGAGTTCCTGAGAATAGATAAATTAATAAATGTGAAAAATGTACAGTGTGGAGCCAAGAAGTGCCAATAATTTGACTTATTATCTCTAATAACCTCATCCAGAAACATGGTCGCTTCACAGTACAAACCGTAGTTCTACAAGGGAATAAAGCAGTCAAGCCTATGATGACTGTTTGCAACACAGAAGCAAGATTGTAATGGATAATTGGCAACACAAAGACTAATCAAGCACGGGTGATTGCATGTTTTTTAAAATTCTCTTCCAGTCCTTGTATCAATTTGCAACTAAATGGAAAAAGCCTGTGCATTGGAATCGGTAATGTGGGCTCACTCTCCTTCTGCCTCTCTCTATCCCTCTCTCTCTCTTTCAGTCTTTCTCTATGGGTCAGCAGCAATCGCGAGTCCAGGGTTGGTTCCAACGTGGGGACCGAGGTGGTGGTAGTGTATAAAAATATAAAAGGCCTTGCGCTTTGATTCCTGTGAGGGCCAGTCAAGAATAATAATGCATTACACCCCACAACCCTGCAAAAGGCGCTGGAAGTAGCAACACGTCTCAATGTCCCACTGGAGGCTTTGAACACTCCCCGCTCAGTACAATAGCGCCCTCTATGGATGCTACCATTGAATGCAATCGAATGGGAAAGAAAAATCCCATGAACTCTGACACCAGAAACACAGTGGAACAGAAGAATAAACGATTGCTATATATATATATCATATAGAAAGTAATTAAACACAAGAAACTAATTAAACAGAAACACTGCAGACCTCAAGGACTGATAAAGCTGCAGGAAGAGAAGAAGAAAGTTTGTCCAGAGCATCAGCACAGGTGTTTGATGTCACGGCAGCTGGTGGGGTGGGTCCACCTGTCTCCTGTGCATCCCACATCCCCCACCCTCTCTGCTGTCTCCATGGTGACAGATGGAGTCCAGAGGTTCTGATGTATTCTCGCTGCTCCTCCCCACGGTCTGTCCCTGCGGTCCATTCTGGCCTGCTCATTTGGACTCTTCACAGTAGCACAGGTTAACTGCTTACAGAGAGGGTCAAGACCGAATGAATGACAACAGAGATCCTCACTTGAGCAATTAAGAGGCGGAAAATTGATTTGTAGTCACAAACAGCATTAGGAAGGGAAATCCTTGAAATCGAAACAGTCTTAAAATAGAAAAGTCAAACTCAATGGTCAATGGAAATCACAGATAAAAGGACTCTTCTTCAAAGGAATATGATGAAATGAAAACGATGATGGTCTAATCTCTGAAATCATCTCTGAATTGTTTTTGCTAGATATTAAAGCTAATTGTTAATTAAATTCTTCCAAAACCAAATTGTCTGAGCTACTGTTTCTACTTTCTTGTTTGAAATTCTCACTAAGGCTGCACTTATTTAAAAAAAAAACTTCTATTTGAATATATTCTGAGATGTTAATTCTTCTTGTAATAGTAAAGTTGCCATTACGCCAGTATATTAATATCAATGTTGAAAACAGTGCTCCCTTACATTTAGTAGAACATATATTTCATAAAAAAATTCAATTTAAATGAAATTTATTAGAAAGTTTATAAGAACAGCATCTATTTAAAACAAAATGTCTTTACTGTCACTTTTGATCAATTTAACGTAACCTTACTTTACTGCTGAGTAAAAGTATTAAACGTTACTTTAAATAAAAAAATATTTTAAAATAGTATATAGGTTACTTTAGATACTTTTCCATAGTTTTTACTATATCTGTTTTGTTCCACACTATTGTGTGTATTGCCAATATCTTGGAATTGAAAACATCTGTGGCGAGGTTGACACCTAAATAAATCTAAAAAAAGAAACTCCAATAACCTATCGGAGCTGAAAGAGCAACATATGAGCAATATTCCAACTGAACAAGAAAGAAAACCTTACATTTCAGAATGCGTTTGTGCTCTTTTCTGTATAGTAGTACATGTTAAAAAAGACAACGGTCAATGTATCAAAGGCCTGTGTTGTCCTGGGGTAAATCTGTGTGTGTGTTTTACACTGCAGTACGATCTACACCCTCTATAAGTTGATGAGATGCTTCCCGATGAGATCTCTCATTCTGTGAGTGACTGATCGCAATTCCAGAAAATGGCTCTAAGCCATGAGCATGGATGTGTCCTAGAGGACCTAATGATGTTCATTTGTTGAACTTAGTGCAAACCATACTGCATGTTCATTTTAACCAATCTCGTTCATGTCGACTACCACCACGAGTGTGAGGGAGGGTGTTCAACAGCAGCCAAATGAACATCAATGACTGCTGCCTCTGTCGAGAGAAAACAAGCGTAGACACAGGAGGCAATATAAAGCCCTTAATAAACATGAAAATAAATAAATAAATTACTAGGCATCTCTAAAGGGTCCGTGAGACCTACATCTGTCTCATTTCCTGTCAGGAAGAATCTCAGTTCAGCCCTGTTCCAGTTTTTGCGCACACGTGTACACAAGCGTATTCGTTACCAGTACGTCTGACTAAGGGGTGATCTTCCGCAACACCACAAAACTGCATCGTTTCGCCTCGCGTCCGTCAACATGGCTCCCGCCGGATCCACAATGGCACATTAAGCAATCCTCACCCGTCCCATAAAATAGACATACTGCAGCCCTGGCTGCAACAGTAGACACTTTCTTCATAAGCTGTGGGTTTGCAGCCAAAAGCAGAATACCCTCAACCCCTTTATGACGATAAAACCAGATAGTCAGCCATTTCGGATAAAATGGACTCACGATTCTCGAGCATGGACTGATTCAGGCTGCTCAAAGTCTCCCGCTGTGCAAAATGACAGCCTGCAAGACTCAGAATGACCACTGGCCCCGGCAGTAGGGCCATATCACCATGACAACAGTCAGAGGCATTGCAAAGCATGATGGGAGGTCAGCAACAGACTTCTTCCCAGGGGTCCAGAGAAACAGTTGGAGACCAGGCTTTCACGTACCACACGGCAAAATTAGTCTTGTAAAATCTAGACTTGAAAATGCATTTTCAGGGGCTCTTTGTTTCCATTTTTGAACATCGCAGTGAACTTACACCGCAAGACCATAACTTTACGGACACATGAATATCCATATGTGCTTGTTGTACATTTCATTTGTCTATTCGTCTTTTTATTTTTATTAATATTTATTTTTTGCCACCTTATACTTCAATGTGGATGTAAGACTGTGGGCAAGACTTTCAGTTAGCCGCTATAACCAGAAGAATAACAGAGAACAACTAGAATAACTATTTGCAGTGTTCATAATAAAGTTCATAGGTTAAAATAATATTGTAAGACACACCAATTTGAAATATTAAGCAGCAAAACAGCTAAAAATAGAGGGTCGCGGATAAGACAGGAATCCAGAGCCATAAAATGTACAAATGGTCATGGCTTTTGCAGATTATTGGAAGTTGGAAGGTGGATATATTTTAGTAGCACTGCCAAACAATTAATTGTGATTAATCTCATTCAAAATAAAAGTTTTAGTTTACATAATATATGTATATTTACTGTGTATATTTATTATGTATATATAAATACACAAAAATACAGTATGGAGTACTGTAAAAATATTTCCATATATATTAATATATAAACAACATATTTTCTTACAAATATAAATTAAAAAAATGCATGTTTCTGTATTTACATGACAAATATACATGTATTACGTAAACAAACACTTTTATTTTGGATGATCAATTGGTTTGACAGCACTAATATTTAGTTAGAGTAAAGGATCAATTGGGTAAATGTACAATTTAGCAAACGTATTAAGCTTTTTGTTAATGCTTTGGGAAATATTTAAAAATACATTTAATAAAGTTCCTAGTCATCGACCTTTCATTTTAAATGTCAATAGTTCAGTCATCCTATTGACGCACCATTCTCAGACAACAAATATCACACCTATCTGATTTCCAAAAAGCTAATCATGCCATAATTACAAAGCTTGCAAAGACACGTTGTCAGGATCGTCATCTCTCTTTCTTTCTGTTTTCCTCTCTGTGGAATGAGTCAGGGGACTCTCCATCATCAGTGATTGTGTAATGAATCCATAGAGACACGTTTGGGCAAATAATTGAACCGTTATCATTCATGACTTAATTACACGCTCAGGGAGTAACTATGAAGTCAGCGTGAGCGCCAGCCAGCACAGAGAGAGGAGAGGGATGCGGAAAGGGATGAGTTCAACCCAAAAAATTCTAGAGCTGAGTCATCATTTGCTCAGCTTCACATTTTTGTCAAACCTGTGTGACTTTAATTTGTCTGTGGAACACAAAAGGTAAAGTTTTGGAAAATATTCTGGTCACTGTTTTCAGTAAGATAGTGAATGAGGAACGTAGGAACAATGCAAAACACATGAGGCCATTCACGCAAAAGAACATCTCGCAACAGTGTTTTTAGAGCAACCTGTCATGAAAGACACAAGGGCAACAGCTAAACACATATTTACATAGAAAAACAACAGTAAAGCAGTGCAGTAAATGCAAAAACATGTTCTGCTTGAACTCTTAAAAGTATCATAAAACGTTTCTTGTATGCTGTATATTACGGGTCTTCTGAAGTCTGGTTCAAAGTAGCTTTGAACACAGACAAAGTCACTGTGTAGGCCTACAAAACATCTTTGCATCCGTGAAGGGAAAAATAATGATGTTCAATTCATGAACGTAAGTCTAATCTTTCCACTGAATAGGCATGCTCATAAAACCGGTCTGAATGATTCGTTCAAGAATCAAACTGATTTAGTTCTCGAGTTAAAGACACAGATTCGATACTTTTTTAATGGATTTTAACAGCTTTCTAGAAGGGAAGATTCTCAGCACTGCATAAAAAGACTGTAAAAAGTTGTATGCACTGCTTTTTGTGTATGACCTGAAAATTTGGAATTAGACGTAGAAACATTTGTAGAAAAATCTATTAAAGAAGTGATTCATTCTGTCAACATTTACCTTGTGTCAGTCCATTTCTTCAGGAAACAAAATAAATAATATTTTAAAGCGCGTTGTTAACCAAATAGTTTTGTTAATTATTGATTTCCACTGTATGGAAAGAACAACACTGACTTGTTATATAAGTCCTACTGGTTTGGAAATATCATGACATCCTCATAATATTGAACGGAGAGAGTGAGTGAAACAGAGATGGTCATAGATATATGAAATACAATCAGGCCATCCCGAATACTCTTCAATACCAACATCGGGTATTGAATTATGTAAACAAAGTTTGTTTCAGGTGAGCGCTGGGGGGATGGGACTGCTATAGCATGACGATAATCAGTGGCTGGCAGCACTGGCCAAACGGGTGGTCCGGGTTTGGCACTGCAGTACCCCAGGACTGAGGCGCTCAGTTTGAAGTTTAATGATGCCAGCTGCCGGCTCTGCCAGCCTGGAGGCACTAACGATCTGGCGGTGCCAGCACAGAGGCACCTGGACGCCCGGCACGCCGCAGCACGGACGGGGAGGTGGGGCTGCCATGAGCCCATGATGGGGCCGTGTGCCGCGGAGGGGCTCGGGCGCTCTTTGAAGAGTAACCCCCCCCCATTTCCATATTTCATTACACGCAGCTGAGCGACAGAGCCCCAGCCAGATGTTCTATTTTGAGCTATTTAAATTTTGACCTGCTTTTCCTGCTTCTGTTTGTGAAGAAGAAGAAGAAGAAAAAGATGGAGGGGTTTCAATCAACAACAACAGCAACACAGATGCCAAGTCAGTTGGAAAGATGCTGCTGTGGATTATTACACCTCTTTTCCACACAATCAGTTGATTTTAATCTGAGAACAGACTGACAAAGCACAGAGAAATTTAACCCTGTTTAACTTGTCAGTCTGTCCAGGCATCTGTGGAGAAGAGAGTCTCTCTCTCACACACACACACACACACACACACGCATCTTAGCTATTCATTGAAATTGCTTGATAAATGTGTTTGTTCACTCATGCCTTAATATTTTAATTAGTTTATTGAGTTTTGTTTATTCACATTCAATTTTAAACCTGTTTAGTTTGTTGCTCGCCCGCGCCTTCATGAATCATTGAACAGCATATTTTATCAGTAATCAAGGTTATTAGCCCAGAGTAGATTCTATTGCTCAGAGTTTGCTCTTTCATAGCTCTAGAGACTTATTGGAGCTCTAAATTATGCATCAATTGTGTCTCAGACATTTATTCTAAAATCCCTCGAGAGAAATAAAAATAGACAAAAAATAAGAGAACTCAGTGATTAAATTAACGTGTATACGGTAGCTCAGGTAATTTGGAAAGTTTAATGAGAAATGTTTGAGGTGAAATCTGACCTGCTTGTGGCATAGAAATAATTTTCAATCAGAAATTGTTGGTGTTTTTCACAAGTAACAAGAATCGACAAAGCAACACATTCAATTAAACCTTCAATTTTGAACTAGAAAGACTGAAATAGTATTTTAATAAAGATTAATTGTTTTGTCAATTGGTTTGATTTGCTTTTCCCCCCACATATTTACATGTTTAAATAGTAGTTTCATGCCCTTATGAGTTGGCTGAGGATGCTGTCGAATTCGGTTTCTTAATTTGAATCCACATTGCAAACAGAAACCAAAAATTTAATTGGAATTTATGGAAGCAGAAATTCGAATAAGCCCAATAAGTTTCATTTTAAATAGGAAAATATGGCTGCCAGCTGAAAGCACTTAATTTACCAGAAAGCCAAGGATTATGGAACGGCAAATAATTAAATTCTTCTTCCAGTCATTTTGGTTTAAACTCCAATTCAACTTCTTATGGAGTGTGACACCTTTATATTTCAGCCAATTCTTTAATTCTGCATTATGCACAGTGCATGGTTTATATTTTACGGAGCTCCTGAAAGAGCATAAGAATAGGAAAAATCAGATGGGGGGAAAAAATGTAATGCTTTTGCATTTGTTTGATAATCATTAGCATTCCCCTTTGAGTTCACTTATTGGTGAAAGATTATATTTCATTTTTGCAGGTAAACGCTCATTTTTCTGATCAATTGCAAGGTTTCAGATGTTTTGGGAGTGAATGCAAAATTATTTAAATATAATTCCTTTCTTCCAGTTCAATTTGTTTTTCAATCACTATGTCTGTTTTGGCTCTATATACGTCATCAGTTCTCGGTTTTTAAATATCAAGTCCAATATATTTCCGGTAGCTCTCTAGATAATATTAATCTTGTATGTTTCTTGTATGAATAAAACAGCATCATTATCATTAAACGACAGTGTTCACAGATTCTAACCTTACACAAGATACATGATTTCATAGAAATGGTTGATATGTAGCATCTTATAATGCCTGTTTAAACAACAACATTGTTGGATATCTAGTCATGAAAGCTCAGACGGTCTATTTTACTGTGCACTGTTTAAGTTCAGCTCGCTCCCAGCACCTTCACGCACACACACACACTGAACTCTGATATCATTCTCAGGCTAATGTCCGCAGGCTAATGTACTGCACCACCTCATAGCTATTAATATGGATTTGATCCTGAGATCATGCAGCACCCAATACTGCTCTAAACTGCAGGGACACGGCTGACCTTTGTAGAAGTGCGTGTAAGCGACGGAGGGAGGGGGACAACCGGAATCTAATTTCCATGAAATATACTGTCGTCTACATTCAGCAAAGAAGAGCTGTCCCTCAAAATATCACAACAGACAAGCCACCTGAAATCTGAACAAGTCTGAAGTGTAATATCTTCTCAATGCATGATACACATAGCTGAAATATTGTGTGCCTGAAGCATAGATGGGTGCTGTCAATATTTGAGGCCATCCATCACTGTAACCCAATCAACTGTAAGTGCTCGCTTTAATCCAATCAGTCACAAGCACACTCAGCTCATAATCCAATCGAAGCAGGGCCATTCCCAGACGACAATCTACTCCACCTGTCAGCACCACTGAGCATGTGTCAGGGAAGGCATCTGATTGGCCTTAATAATCTAAAGCTATTGGACAGTAGGTTAGGTCATAAAAGGTCACGTCAAACGCAAAGGCATAAAATGAAATTCAAATTCACAGTGACATAAACTACAATGAGAGGGAAACACACTTCTTTTATCCAGTAAGTGGCTGATTTTTAAAGCGAAAATACTGAGAATGCTCTTGTATCTTTTTTGAACTATGTATTTATACGTATTTTTGGTAAACATTTAAATTAATAATATATATAGGCCTCGAAATCAGAATTTTTAAATCCATTAATATTTCCAAGTCTCCATGATGAAACTCTTATATTCTGCTCATGGTTCATGCAGACATTTTCTACTACAGCCCTGATGTCATGAGAGTATATATAAATCAGTTTTGTTCTGGTTAATTATAAATATAGTGCCAATCATTGGAACGTTGTCAAGGAACTTGCCCCAAGACTCTTTTGTCTTAAAATGACAAAACCCAATTAAATATCTCTTTAAAGAACAGCTGTTTTAACATCCCTGATCTAAAAGGAAATTTTGTTGATTATATTACTTTTCTTAACCATTTGTTTTTTTTTATTGTTCACATAAACAATTTATATGAAAGAAACCTAAATGTTTTCCGGTGCTTTGAGAAATAAATATAGTTGAATGTTGCACCCATCCAGCTCGAGTACTCCTTAATTAAATGCACATCTATGAGCCTAAGATGGATAAGAGATAACATAACTAATTATGCATAGTAAACATAGTTTACTATGCATACTAAAGGAACCGTATGTAAGAAATGGCCAAAACTGGTACTGCAATCACTTTCAAAATAGTGTTGTCTCCCCTCCCCCTCTCTGTTGACTAGAGGTTGCCAGATAAGCTGCTTTTATCCGTCTCCATCGTTCAAACACTTCTACAATGCAAACCCTTGTCTTATTTCGCACTTTGTCACGCGGATTCATAGCGAGGTCTTTTAGGTTTCGTACTCGAAATGTTAGACATTTTTTAGTAGCTGCTGCAGCCATGTCACTTTAATGAAGATCAGGCAACCTGGATGCCGAAACACTACTGACTTCGTGATTGGGAGATAGATGGAGGGTGGTGCTTCAGACCAAAACAAAACATGACAACATAAAAATCAGTTGAGGGCTTTTTAAATGAGAATATCCAGGCTGTACTACTGCTGTCAGCGATATGAGTACTTGATATTAACATGTTTTCTTGGCCTGTTGAACATAAGAGACATTTTATGATTATTACAATACGTTTCTTAAATCTTGTCATTTGATCAATCGAATTTTTTAAAAAAATTATAGCAACTTTAGCTACACTTATAGCTTTGGTCTATTCTAAGACATCATTCCAAGCAATATAATAAAAGTTATTGCGTGAGCTGAAAAAAAATGGAAGCAAATACACCACGTTTTCTGTGAGCTTTTAAACACTCAGTATTTACCCAGAAATCCTCCCGTCTCTCATCAAGACAATCAGAATCAACTCGCCCTAAGCTCAATAAACACGCACGTACAGACTAATATAAAAAGTTAAGATGAAAATGGCATAAAACTTCCAGTGAAACTTTTGTAAATGGTGAACAAACATTTAATGAGACTGATGTGTTCTTTCTAAAAATGAACAGCATAAACACAGCGTGCAGCTGATCACTGAATTTAATAGCTGCAGGCTTATTTTTGAGAGTACAGCTTGAAATGACTGAATATGAAAGACATTATTTGTTAAACGCATGCTAAAGCTGACATTTATAGCGAATAAAAATAGAATTTAAGACATGAGGTAAAGCCTTCATTTTTAATTTATGCACTCTAAATATATGTTTGTCAATGTCTGTGGGAAAACTGTGTTCATATTCTTTAAAACACTTTGATACCATTGCGTGAGCAGTCAATAATAATTAGGTTTATAACCATCTCTAAAGAAAATGTGAAAGATGCTTACCTTGCTAAATGTGATGCAATTTTGGATGGTTGCTTACTGCTTCAAGTGTACATCATTTGTTTTAAGATATTCTGATCTATGGCTCAGGTCTCTTCTTCAGAGCAAGTCTATCAGATCTTTACCATCTGCAAGAAAAAAATGCCATGTTTGAGTGCTTAGGAAAGCATCAGCATTCGTCTTTCCAAACAAAATACACAAACAAAAACACAAACCTAATCATATCAGACAAAGTACTTCTCAAAAGTAAAAAAAAACCTAGTCATTTCCTGAACACCTCCACAAACGAGTATCACAAAACCCTTCTGTTTGCAAACTGAATGATTTATTTCACATTTAACTTACAGTAATGGAGCCCTGGTACTGTACACACCTGCTATTTCGGTTGCTGTAAATGTCATCCATTTCTAGATAGCGCAAATTGCAGACAGCACTTCTGATGACAGTCCAGTGTGTGTGTGCGTGTGTGGCACCGTGAAAAACATTTAAGAGAGGTTTTGACAGAGAGCTAATAATTCTCCCTCGGTGTGTGTGTGACTGTTTCTGTTTCAGACCACAATGATCCCTCGTCTGACCTGCAGTAGATCTTCTTCAGCACACTGACACTTTCTCCCTTCACACACTCATTATATTCTACCTGCAGTTCGATCTGACACAAAGGCCCACGTCCATGGGAAGGTCACAGGTCAGGAAGACGGACGACTGATTTGTGAGACTGACCCCTGGGGTGACGGACAGCCAGATCCACCAAACATAAGTCTTTTTTAAAGCCATCGCCACTGAATACAGCACTGCTGTCACTCAACTGTGACCAATCATGTCTCCGAAGGAAATAGATTCAGGAATAGCATGGAATGAAATACACCTATGCAGACCTCCCTCATGTGGTCTCTCACACACCCCTACAGCTGAAATCATTATTCGTTCTGATTCTGGAGTGCAAGTAACTAAATCCTTTACTTTTTTGGACAAAAGTTCCTCCTAATGAACGCCTGACCTGCTTCTCCAAGTTTGCCAAAACTTCTAAGGCAATCTCAATTAATCACAACTAAAAGGTTCTGTGAGCAAAACGCCACATAAGCTATTTCTATTAGGCTACCTGACAGATATCAGGCTTAAAGGTGTCTTGAGGATATCATATTAGTCTCTTACATTCAAGTCCTACTGGGAAGTTCGTATTCATGAGTTTACAAGTCGTAATTTCAACATGAGGTGCTTTTAAGTCACTTTGGTCAGAACACGATGCCGATTTAACTTTTCCACATATATATATACATACATACATATATATATATATATATATATATATATATATATATAAAACTCTACAGCTACAAAATGATGAATAAAGAATGTGCATTCTCATTTATTTTTTCTGTTTTAAATTCAGTTTAAATGTGTGTGTATTGATATAAACATTATAAATATACACAGCACACACTTTTATTTTGTATGTGATTCATCGCAATTAACCATTTGACGGCACTAATGTAAACTGAATCATTATACATTCTACTGTAATTATGATCATTTAATATTAATACCTATCAGACATGCCTTGAATGTACCGCAAGTATCAGAGCTAAATTTCTTTAAACAACAACACAGATTCATGGGAGTGGCCCACATTTTTAGCCAATCAGAAATGCTCTGCGCCTTTCAATCCTTAAATTTACACAATTGTGAAAGACGGAAGTTGGGAAAATGGCTGAAATGGCTTAAAGCAGCTTTAACTTTTCTTATTTTCAGCTCGTCTTTGAAATAACTTGGTGGGAACCGTCTCCCATCTCAACAGCCATCGTAACAATTCTTTCATTATCAGCGAAAATGTGAAATAACCTTTGCGAAGGCGGGTGAAGTTTTAAAGCCGCTGGCATGCGAAGGTCTCCTTGACATTTTGCCGCTCATCTTCTCGAACGCTTTCTCCTGTCTGAGGGAAGAGATGTGTGCATGCCCCAATGACATTTACCAAAGTCATCAAGAACAGGAAAAAAAGGGTATTAGCAAAGAAGAAAACGGCTAAAAGCAGCTTGTTCCGTTCCGGGGACTGGATTTAGAAGAACATACTGTATAAGCAAGTCAACTGCAAAGCTTGCATTTGAAACTAAAGTTACACTGTTTTTGATCAGGTTGGTGTGTTGGGGAAAAAATAGGTCTTATATTATTTTTTATCTCCTACTGCCTCACTGCATAACGCCACTGATCCCAGACTTCAGCAGCAGTCAACGAGCGTAAAATTAAGATATATCCCAAAAGAGCACAGCTGTTTTTCCTTTCAAATGAAATAATTTTAGTTTTGATACAGTCCTATACTTCACATTTAAAATGTATACAACTTTACCTAAAGCCAATGCCAAAATTATAAGTACAGAACAGTAAACTTTGTTAAAGGGTTAGTTCACCCAAAAATAAAAATTCTGTCATTAATTACTCGCCCTTATATTGTACCTAACCTCTTCTCCTCTTCATCTTCTGAACACAAACTAAATTTGAGGTCTCTCCAACCCTCCATAGACAGCAACACAACCGAGATGTTCCCAGACCCAGAAACATAGTAAATACTTTGGTAAAACATTGGTGACATCAGTGGTTCTTCATCGTAATCAGCATGTATGGCGTCAAAAGTGGGACAAAACAGCGCAAGCGCATGAATAAAGTGCACATGCAAAAGTTAAAACACTGTAAGAAACCAATTTGTTATCGTTAAATGACTAATAAATAAATACATTTTAGATTTTTTTTTCGTTAATAAATCTAAATGTGCTAACGGAGTTTTAGTGCTACAAAAAATAAATAAAATCAAATAAAAAGAGATTAAAGTCGTAATATTACGAGATTAAAGTCGTAATATTACGAGATTAAAGTCGAAACTACGAGAATAAAGTCGTAATATTATGAGAAAAGTCAAAACTACAAGATTAAAGTCGAAATATAATATTTAGTATAGTGCACTTGTAAATGACCCGGATTGAGAGAAGGCGACCGGATATAGGATATTTGGAAAGGCTACATTGTTGCGTCCTAGAAGCTGCTTGATGTCGTAATATTATGACTTCATTGTCTAGTTTCGACTTTTTATTTTTATTTATTTATTTTTTGGTGGCACTAATACCTTCGTAAGTTCATTCTAAATAGTGACTGTCTTTTCCCCCCCCATAAGGTGTATTTTTTTGTGGCTAGCGGCAGTTGATCATAGTTACCATTTCAATAATTTAGCCTTCTCAAATCATCAGCACTTGGCTAAAATAAAATGTACAGATATAAAACCGTTCAATATCACCGTGTTAAAATAAATGTTTAACCTACACAAATGCGCGTTAGACGCATATCCATCAGAAGCTGAAGGAGACGGAGGAGCTTAGCTCCAGTTTGTCCCACTTTTAGTGGCCATAAGCATTGTTTACACTGCGACATGAGGGCTACTAACTAACTACAGAATTAGCATTTTGGATGAACTAAATGAGAACTCAAACTCTTGGTTTTCTTCACGTTTTCAGTAAAATACTTGGAGGAAATTAATATCACATTTATGATGAATAGCATTTAAATGTCAGTATTCTGTATCAGTCCATATGTGTATCATATCAAAGATAAACAGAAGCACTGGCGAGTCATAGCTTATATGCCCCATGCACTTCAAATAGGCTCCACTCCACCTATATCGCCTTGAGGTGCTTCGCATACCTTCCCCCTCACATGAAGAAAAACATGGATAACACAGCACAGATCTCATCAGAGACCTCCTCCTACATGTACTCTTCTTGAACATGTTCCGTTCCGATCCCAAGCTAATAAACGCATGTCATGTTTTTGACTGGCGAGTGAAGTCATCTCCCTGTCTTCCGCTAGAGGGCTCTGTCGCGGTGTTTGACATTAGCACGAAAAACACAGGGGTGTTGATTATCATCGTCCAAGTCCAGAAGCGCAGTCAGGAGTGGAGGAAGTCTGGGATTTTATTTTTTCACCTTTTCCCCCAAAATTAGCTGCTGCAGCATCACTCAGGGCATCCCATGTTTAATTCTGGAGGTGACTTTCACTCCATTTCACACGCTTGTTTATTTGTGGAAGTTTTCCGGGAAGGAAAGCAGCACTGAGACTAATTGTTTTAAATAAATTACTTTCCACTTGTGCTTTCGGGGGGCTTAAACAACGGTCTCCAATATTGACTTAATTGAAATGATTCTGTGAAACTCATGAAGCTTAGTTTGTCCAGGAAGGCAGCAGCCTGAAATCGGACTCAGATCGGTTTCATCATCATAAACGTGATGCACGTGCCTCATGAGTGCAGTAACATGGCTAGATGCTATGATAGACACACGCAGAGGCAACTTTCTCTATGTTAACACCAGGCATAGGGGGCTAGTGAGATCATACTGACATTAATACTAGAGCAACTACAGAGTATTAAAGGTTTCCAAACCAGGTAAAGTCCAGTAAGGTGATTTATATGTATGAATATTCATTGACTATATGCTTAAGTATTAATTTTTAAGATACAAATTAAAGAGATTAAAACAAAATCAAGATTTCTCTTTTTCCAACTGCATGACAAAAAAGTAAATAAAATAGAAAATAAGCAACAGCTAAAGTATCAGAAGCAATGCTTTGCGAAACGATACGAACAGTCAAATCAGACTAAATCAGGTTTGTGTGCAGTGTGGACAAAAACCTGCTCTCAGAAACACTGGTATAAACACAAAAATAATCATGACACATAAACAGGTTCACTGTATGTGACAGAAAATGCTTTAATTGTTTCTGACTGAGAACTCAGATAATACAAGAAATCATAGATGTTAAAAATGGATTCAGTAACGCAAAGACAAGTGCAATTTAGTCTCGTTGCATAAATTAGGAACAACGGCTGCGGAGGACAATTGTGCGGACGTTTTGTTGATCTTTAGTTTGTTTTTCATATTTGGTCCAGCACTGCGAGTCCCTTGGTTCGTTTAGAAGTCAGGGCGGTCCTTCTTCAGCTTGCTGTAGTCCAAGTTCACGGAGTAAAACTTGAAAAAGAACACAAAATAAGCAGTTTTAACAACATGCACTCTGCAAAATCCATTAACTCCACTGCCTGTTCAAGTATTGAACTTGAACTCGACTCCACATCAAATTCACATTAAGACACAAGCATGATTAGATTTATACCAACTAACAACACATAAAATGAGCTTATGGAGCGCTTAATGAATTAAACTCATTAAGATCTGAGATTAGGTCCTGATACGGTCCTACAGTCACATCTTTTAATAGGATCCCCCTTAGGCGCAACAATGGCAGGTTTAAGCACTGTACTAACACCACATTCGCTGGTCAGGTAGCTTGCAAACTCATATTACTGCTGCATGCTAAACATCTTTTGCTTTATCATCCCATTAAAAGAACACTCTAAAAATCACAGCAAAGGCTTTACCAATTACCACAGACTATGATTTGTCCAAAAGTTACAAAGGTTAAGGTACGGAAATCCACAGTATCTAAAAGCATAAAATACAGACCTTCAGTACAAAATGCATTGAACTATCAATATTAAACATGTTTAAACGTACATTCAGCAGTGCTTTACATGGTCTGTCTCTTTTAAAACTTGTAAGCAAAAGGTCCTTCAGTGGCTTGTTTAATATGCTTCCATTCAAAGTACTTTAGTGTGAATACAATTGTTTCAAACTGAAGGATGAGTCCAAATTATGTTTCATCTGCACAGATGCTGTTAACATTACTTTAAATACATGGAACATAAATCAGGGGCCAGTTGCATTAAAGGTTTAAGACTAGTCTAAAAAGTTAGTCAGCTAAATGTTTCATTAAGACTGGTAAGTTGTTGTTTTTTTTTTTAATTCAGTTACATAAAATGTATATTAGTCTAAATTGAATTACTACAGATTAAACAGATGACTGCTAGTTGGTCAGACTAGCTCTGAGGACACCGTCTTAACATGAAGGCTAAGTTTATGCAACTGGCCCCAGATAATCTAATACACTTAGAAGCCATATATATCCTGAACACAGGGTTTAAATCAAGGTTCCTCAAAACTCAACCCTAATCAAACTTGCCTATCTGCGATTTTTTTTTATCATCCTGAAGAGTTTTAGCAAGAAGGGATACAGCTAACATTGACCAAAATATGCTCGTCTTTGGGCAACTTTGATGAAAATGTTTGATCCACTTCCAATGTTGACTACTGTATACTATATAGCCTTAGCCATCCTGAAGACATAGGGTCTCAATCAGAATCCTCCCTTGTTCAGTAGTAAGGGCACCGATCAGGGAGTCAGACATTTTCAGGGCTGTCTCAATTGCGAAATCCTTCCAGTGCACTGGAATGTTCGCTCCCTGAAAAATCCCACAGTGCATTACTTACCAGTGAAGTAGTGTACATGATCGACTGATTCACGAGCTCAGGAGCTGATTGAGATGCAACCTTTGATTGGCATACTCGGGTCTGATTAGAGCTAAACTCTGCCGGTAAAGTGGATTTTGTGGGCCAGATCTCTGGTTTAAATGATTATCCACATGTATCATACCTTGTACTGATCATTGGGACCCAATTTATTCCATGGCTCTGGGTTGTTCTTTCTGTCCCAGCTGTGGATGAAGCAAATGAGTGCAAAATGAATAAGGCATGCATGATAATAGTAAATACAACGATGGCATGAACGTCTGAGCAGCACTGTTATCATCTCCAAATTGTTTGGGGTCAGGTCAAGCTATGAAGAATCACAAATCAGATTTATAGTCTCAATAAGAATCGTTTCTCGATTAAAAAGCACCAGGCCTTTTATTATCTATTGTGAGAGACGGATGATTAATGAATTGGTATCGACCATAGAACAGATGCTTACCAGACGTCTGGATTACGCAAGGCCAGGCGAGCCAAATATGACAGTGACATGGTGCATCCACCGCCAATGAAAACAAACAGGGGGATCAACTATGATGAGATGAACAAAAAACAAAATAAAAACAAATATAAAGCAATGTAGTAAACTTTGAAATCATGGTTGAGGAACATCTAGTGTGGTGGTTCGCAATTGGTTTCTCTGCGGAACGTACTTTTCAGCAATTAACATTCAATTTCAACATTAAATTGAATTTTTATTTTGGTAAACAAATAACATTTCCAAATCTGCATTACAGACTTCCAGTTGAAAACCACATTTCTAGATTATACAGTAATGAATCACATTACTGTTACATAAAACTTCACAACCTTAGCTTCACGAAACACAAAAGCTTAAATATAACAAATCCGGGTTCCTCCTAAAATCTCCAACAGCTTCAAACCTTCACATGCTCGCAGCATTCGGAAGATGTGGACCAAGAAATTAAAACATAGAGCCAGCTAACAAAGAAATATTAATAAAAAGAGCCGTAAGAGCCCAAAAGTACGTGTAACTGGCTAGTTGTCCTGTTTATAACACGCTCGTCCTTGACCTCCAGAAAGCCGTCACGTGACACGAGGGCCTCCTTGTGTTAAGTGCGCATGTACAACAAAACCCGTTTTAATCAACTTTAAATGTAAAATTCACCTCATCATTTACATAAAGCCTCGTTATCAGACGTGACACGAACAATACTATGAGAAAATGTCTTGTTTAACAGCTGCGACTCGTCCCTGTAGTTGTGGCACCTTATTATGAATATTTGCTGCCTTCACAAATCCTTTAATTGGTATTTATCCAGGTTCCTATATCTTTAACTTATTTTCAGGTCGCACTAAAATAATTTAGCCGACGAAAACATAACAAACGTTATGAATTTAATGAATTCCATTAATTTCCCAGGCCTGTGAATCACTATTTTAAAAGTTGGTGATATTTAATCAGTAGTTACTTGGGGTTTGGTTAACTGATGTTTGTTCAGAGGTATAAATAGACTATATAGACTGGTGGCATGTCTAGCATTCCGCAGCAGAGACGCTAACAGGCTAGCGCTGCGTTAGCGTCTCTACAACTCCTCCTTTTACAGGATAAATCCTGCTGAAATCACCATTCACTTACGGCAGGGTGGTTTCTGAGTTGTCGGCCGACTGTGCTCAGCATCGTGATTACTGAGATGATAAAAAAAAACTCCCAAAATTGTACAGAAAGACACGGATGCAGCGCGGCTCGTCAGCGAGCTTTTGCAGGACCTCTCCAGCACTGAGAGAAACAAACACAGTCCACGGGAGGTTTATAGAGCTCGCCTGTTTTCTTATTTTTTAACTTGACATACTTGTTCTCGCATTCACGTTCATAAATACTTATTATAATGCCATTTTTTTGCATTTTAACAAAACAATGCTAATAAAATATATGCATCGACGATAATGTAATTATACGCGAAGGTATTTTGTAAAGGCGGTGCTGTGGAGACCCATTTTTGATCGCCGAGCTGATCTAAGGTCAGCGTGAGTTCTCACGGACGATATAGTGTTCCCTGGAGTGATTTCAGATATCTGATCCCAGATGAGAAAACATTAGAGGACAGGGCTTGACAGGATCCTGAACTTGTAAAAGGGAGACACGGAAGGTCGTTCTGGGTCGAAACTGTTTTTGCTTTAATAAGAAATTATAACATCGATAAGACACTGATAGGTTTGACTCGCGCACACTTATGATATGTTTGCTGTATATGTCTGTTCTGTAAATAGCTGTATTTGTTATCTGTGTACTTTTAAAGGGTCTGTTCACCTGATTTGCACATGAGCAGTAAAAGAGTTGTGTTGTAAATGTCAGTCCAACAAAATCTGTCACTTGAAAACATGTCTGGGGTCATATTTCCCCTCAAAGATTAAAACAATAATACTAAAAATAATAATAAGATGCAGTTATAACTAATATACCAGTGTGTGTGTACATATATATATATATATATATATAAATCTGTGTGTGTATAAATGTATACAAAAACAATCCTGACTGCAAATTACAGGTACAAAATATTGATTTCAACAAATGTATCAATTAATAAAGCTATAAGTTAATGTATTCTAAAATATGTATTACAATAATACTAATATCGACAGATGAAACAGACAAGTCATTATTTTAAAACGTCACAAAAAAGCTTGTGTGTTGTAATTTTACGCAACATAATAATCTTTATTTTAATTGCAATGCAAATAACCAACTAAACTCAGCAATAGCGGTTTACCTCTGAAAATGTTGTAATATACAATCACAATGAAAATTTCATTTCATTTTCATTTCTTTCATTTTCATTTCATTTCATTTCATTTCATTTCACATGTATGTAATACACATCCGTCTGGAAAGGCAGCATTGTTTCGGGTCACAGATCTCTGGACCTTAGACTAAATTTTAACAAGCGTGATCCTGCATTTGCTTCTTTATATTCATGGCACGTGTTAACAAACGCAGCTTAAAATTCAGTTTAGAAAGCCTAAAAGCGCTCGGCTTAAAATGAGCATAAGATTAAAATGACAGAGAGGTAGAGAAAAGGAGGAAAGCTCTTGCTCATCGTTTCAGTCAGGACAGCCTCGGGGCAGCTCGTTCAAACGGTGTGTGCAAATGTAGTTTAGCTGCTCTGCCAGTTCTCCTCTGCTGCCTCTTTTAATCAGATTGCCTTCCTGACATCCGGCCGTGTTTGTTTCCCTCCAATTTCATTTTCTGCTTTGAATCGCACATTAACCTTTCCTCGGAGTTCCTGTTAAGCAAACGACGACTGCTCTCTATTGCGATCACGATTATGAAAGGTGGATGGCTGGAAGCCTACGTTTCATCCAGTTTACCGCTTCAGTCCATTCAAGTCAACGCACGACAGGCCAATACCACTCTCTTCCCTCGTTTATAACATATGAAGAGCGTAAAGTCGACTTCTAAATTAGTGGACAAGATAACGGGTTTGCATCTATTCTGTAACAAGCAAGCATGAGAGAAGCGTGAAATCAAAAAGAGATTTTCCCAAGCTTTAGGTAGGTGCTGCCGCCTACTGGTCAGAAGTGAAACAAAACTCAGCTCAGAAATGTTTAAATTCAAGTTTTGTCTATTAATTAAAATGAGCAAATCATATACTACTAAATATGAATCGTCTGTACAACGCGTGGCTTAATTGCATTGTTTGAATTTGTTTTTAGTTTGTTTGATTGAGAGCTTGTTAACTAGGCTAATTGAGCCGTGTTAGCGAAACTAATTATTAAAAAAATCTGAACTATTTTATTAGATTACGATTATAGACTGTGTAAATATATATAGGCCTATATATGATGCGTAAACTGAAATCACGTGACTTTGGTGCTCTGAATCAATAGTTCAAAACAAATGATTCACAAGGGTTTCAAAGCTTCACGAAGAGCCCGTCGCTTCCTTAAAAGGTGCGACTGCAAACAGACACACCACGAAGCCATTCATGTCCAGAGAGTGTGTTTAATATCACTTGGTTGTTTTTCTCCCTCCAAACAGAGCGGGAACAAGATGCTGGCAGACGTTCCCCGGTGACAGCTGCTCATCGACATCTTCTAGAAACCTGATTGAGGATCCCTTTTATTTAAACACCCATTAGAATTCCAAACAGATCGCTTCGTAGAGACGCAGAGTAGAATTAACCTATAAAATTCCAATTTTATTCGGACATAAGGATACAGTATAATGCAGATGATTTATTTATTTTTGTAAAAAATAATTTCAACTCCCTAAATATTTGTTTTGCGGACTCTAAACAATACACATGAATATAAATATGACATCTGGTATGAAAAAGCCATGTTTTGACATGATTCATCTATACAGGTGTTTGTGCATTACATACGAAAAGTAAACACCACACACTTTTTGGGGAATGCAATGACAATCAGACTTTTAACAATTTACTACCTAAATTAAGACTACAATTAAGGCAGAGCACACCTGTCTGACCTCTCAAATGTCTAGGAGGTATATATAGAAATGAATTGAATTGTGGTTGTTAAAAAAAAGCAGTGGTTGGCTCGCTGGAGGGAGTCCTCCAGTACAACCGGCTCTAGTGTGTCTAACTTTTGTAGACTTTTTAAATCCAAACTTTTCTTTTTGATTTCACCTTATGAGCAAGACAGATTATGATTGGGCACAGACACACGTTTGCACTGTCCCTTTGTTACCATGGATACCATTTTGAGAGATGATGGGCAAATATATCCCATAATGAAATGTTATAATAACAATGTTTCGAATGCTAAAACATCACCTCTTAAGTACACTAATGATGGAGTTAGTGTGGTAGTGTTTAGGATTAATGTCTGTTTGTCTCAGGGGTCTCATGCACACACACACACACACTCTTCACTCTTCAGTGTGTCGTCTTCTTAGGAGACTTTCCAAATTTGGCATCCAGTCCAAGGCCTGAAAGACAGCACAGTCATGGCTGAGCTTATTATATATATCCGTTCACTATGGTCGTGCAGCTCTGGACTGATTATTAGTACTGCTCAGTATAGAACTACTCAAATTTAACAAGCTCAGAAGTACAAGACTAGACATACATCATTGTAATGAACATTTTTCATCCAAAATCTTATGCTCAAATGCTGCTAATGAAGTTTTTAAACAAATGTAAATGGCACCTATGTATAGACGTCCTCAGCTGCATTTATTGTAGTGCTGGGCAACGATTAATCATGATTAATCGCATCCAAAATAAAGGTTTTTGTGTACATAATATGTGTGTGTGCTGTGTATATTTATTATGCCTAGATTTACATACAGATGCATGTTTGCATAGAATTACATATATTAAATATATATGCATTTTCAAAATACATACTGTATGTGTATGTCTTTATATATACACAATAAATATACTGAGTTGTTTTGAATGCAATTAATTATTGACCAGCACTAATTTATTTATTATTAAGTTAACTAAAACGTATCACAGTCAGTAACATTTCTTATTTTAGAAAGTAATACTTTTATTCAAAATTTAATTGATGGTAAACATTTGTAATATTAAAAAAAGATTTTCTTCCATAAATGCAGTTTTTTTTTTAAACTTTCGATTCATTAAAGAATGCTGAAAAACATGTCTCCAAAAAAAATAACGAAAGCAGCACAGCTGTTTTCAACATTGGTAATAGCAGCAAATGAGCATGTTAAAATAATTTCTGAAGGATCATGTGACACTGAAGACAAATTCAGCCTTGCATCACAGCAATAAATGACATTTTAACATATATTCAAATAGAAAGCAATATTTTTGACGCATTAGAGACTTCATTTTGAATCATAGTCCTTGTGTGTTGTGTGAATTATCAATATGAGTATTCCCACTATAGTTTTGAGAACAGATCACTCACCGAGGAAGACAAGGATGGTACCAAACCACTGCATAGTGTTGATGACGTTCCCAAACAGCAGCACAGACCCCAAGATGGTGAAGAACTTCCGTGTGGTTGTGATGATGGAACAGGTGAGCGGCCCAAAATACACCACCGTCATGAAGATGAAAGTCTAGGAGAAGAAAGATGAGGAGAATAAAACCCTGGATTATCAGCTCGTTCTCATTAAGGCGTTGAAATGAAAGAGGGTGCTGTTCTGTTTTTAAACAAACAACAAACCCACCTGTCCAAGAGCGCTAGTAATGCCGAACAGGAGGATATTATAGATGATGCCAGGATAGCGGTCAGCAAATGAAAAAAACTCCCACACCTCCCCTGTCCAAAGCACAACTGTGTAGAAAGAAAGAGCGGGAGATAGTGTAGTTATTAGCCGGTTCGTATATGCCAGATTTGAATTTCTCATGCTAGTTGCAGTGATCACATTCTGCTTTTTTAAAACCTTTTCAAAATGTCATAATGAGGTTGGCAAGTAACTTTACCCACCGAAGCCAGTTTTACTAATGCTTGGGCTTGGCAAAGTGTTCATTTTGGACTCTGTATTACTTCACATTTGCATAGTTGAAAGAGAAACTTTACGAAAACTATTCATTATTTCTGATAACTTCAGAGAGCACCACAGGACAGCTCTGGTTTCATAATGAGAGGTTTGGAAGGAAGGAAGTTTGCTGCATGTGTGATGAGATTAAAGATTAAAATTGAGGAACAGATGCCTTTCAGAGCTGAGGCAGACAGACTGAACAGCTGCTGGAGATCAGCAGGGTTGCTTCTGTCAGGCCTGAAATAATAACAACAACAGCAACACTAACCATAGAGCCAGAGCTCCCCCTGCTGGAGAAAAATACAGGGCCAAGGCTGGAAATACTAAATAAAACCCTAGTATCAGGGTATTCAAATGACATCTAAATATGTATAAATGTACTCAATTCCAACCACACTGTAATTTTTGCCAAGCAGATTATAAATGTATATGTAAAATCCATGGCATGTTTTCAACTCTATATACAGTATGCTGTAATATTTTAAAAACAAGTCTCATTGTCACCAAGGCTGATTTTTATATACACAATAAAATCAGCAATATTGTAAATTATTATTACAATTTAAAATAACTTTTTTCTCTCTTTTAATATGCGATTGATGCAAAGCTGAATTTTCATCATCATTGCTTCAGACTTCAGTGTTCTCCATCCTTATATGCTTTATTAATAATATATCATCCTACATATGCTGCTTAATATGTTTACGGAAACTATAATAAATGTTTTAAGGTTTTCTTAGGATTAATAGAAAGTGCAGTACAACACCATTTGTGTTGAAATATATCAACATTTTGTAACATAAAAAAACAACAAAAAAACACAAGCCCTACTGTGGTGTATTTATAACTTCCACACACAAACAGTTTGAGTGATGACTACACTAGAGAATATAAAGTGATTTAGACAGACACAGAAAAAAATTCTAATTGTTGTTTAAACTTGAACTAGTT
>JAUMHI010000035.1:14194113-14224694 GCA_032359435.1 Enteromius unitaeniatus | reverse complement strand
GACTACACTAGAGAATATAAAGTGATTTAGACAGACACAGAAAAAAATTCTAATTGTTGTTTAAACTTGAACTAGTTTAAAATCAGACACACTATGAAATATTTGAATCTCATATGCAGAAGTCATGAAAAAAATTGGGAGTTTGAGAGTTAATAAATATTCAATTTATTCTTTTATCTTTAATAACCAGTACTTTCACTAGCAGAGTGTCAACAAATGATTAAATAGGTCTGTCTATTCAATAACTCACTTATTCCAAGGACCAGTGTGGACCACATGTTGACGTTCAGCATCATGTGATTGGCTCCCGTCTGGAACCGTGCCCTCATGTGGTCCTGAGCTACACCGGTCAGCCCATCCAGAGTCAGAGACAGCAGCTATCAAACAAACAAACACTCACAGCTTTATCCAGAGAACAAGCAGTGGTATATAAGGGAGAGACTGGAATACATTCAAAGAGAGACCAACCAGCAGCATCTCTCCAAAGCCAAATGTGTGTTCATCTGAAGTGCTGGAGCCTTTGTTGGGTTTGTAGAGGAAGAGAGCGACCCCGGTGACGATTAGAAACACACACAGATACTTAGCCATGGGATATTTCTTCCTTAGGATCGTGACACCCAGAATCATCACTGCGGGAACCAAAGGGACAAAAGCACAATGAGAAGACGTGAGCAACACCATCAATCAGCATGCGTTTCTGTTGGGTGCTTAAAAAGAAGTGCAGGAACAAAGAGGAGTTTGCCATATGGCCAACAAACATAAGCCAAAAAATATGGCCATATGGGAATATGTGCTCACTGTTAGTCATTGAACAAATGAGACAAGCATAAATTTTGTAGTCTATACAAAAATACATCCAGATGAAATATGAATAAGAAGTACAGTGGCCAAAAGGTATTTGGACACGAAATGTTATTTACCGTATTTTCCTAGAAAGTGTGTTTGTGCCATCCTTTCTTTAAGTAAATAGCCATTTAGATGGATATTTTTATTACTTGTAATGCCTCTATTTAGTGTCCAAAAACACTCCAAAAATGTCGAGCCCACTGTTTAGTCTTTTGTGCACTACCAATCAAACATTTCAGGATGGATTTACTTTATTTTTTAAATAGGTTTCCCAAGATCGTATTTATTAAATCAAAGCATAGTAATATTGTAAAGTAACTGTTTTCTGTCTGAATATATTTTAGAACGTCATTTTGTTCCTGTGACGGCAAAAATGAATTTATTTACTCCAGTCTTCGGGGTCACACAACCCTTCTACAATTATTAGAATTTTAAAATGCATTTTAAAAACGACTTATTATTTTTGTGAAAACTATGGATTCTATGGTTCTTCTGGATTCTATGATAAATAAAAAGTTGAAAAGAACAGAATTCAATTGAAAAATAAAGAGTTTGTATGATTAGAAATGCCTTTTTTTGTCACGTATGGCGTTTATTGCGCCTTTGCTGATTGAAAGTATTAATTTCTTTAAAAAAAAAAGCTTGCTGACCTTCTGAATGGTAGTGCATGTATGAATGAAACTGCAAATGCCTAAAGTCATAGGTGTTTTCCAATGTGAACTACAGTAAACCAAACACATTCTTTCCTGTGTGTGTTTGATAAAAAAACAGATAAACACGCTCACCTGGAATTGGTTTACAGGATTTCCCCAACACCTACAAAGAACAAAGACACGTGAGCGTGATGTTGTGAGGAAGGGAATCAGATATACGAGTGAAGATCTGTGCAAACCTGTGTGGGGTAGTTGACATACTGCAAGGCCAAGTTACTGGACACCATGGCACCCAGGTAAGACAGAGAGCACACTCCATACAGCCAGCTTCTCGTGTGGTCCTGCTTTGAGCCCTCAAAAAACTGAATTACTACAAAACAGAGAGCGCGCTAAAGTTACTTGCCATTGAGATTTTGAACACCTGCAGGGGCATTTATATGTGCCATGATGCCACATGTTATCTCCACACACGGGTTTGACTCACAGAGTCTGGCGAAAGCCGCGTTGATGACGCACTGGATGAAGACTAGTGTGGTGGCATAACGAAACTTCTCCTTCTTCCCTGCTTGACTGTAGTCTCCTCGCGTGCTGGACGAAACAGAAGACAGTGGCATTGAATTATGGGATTGAAGGGAACAGCTGTGTGGAACAAGGAGACTAAATCACTGGAGGTAAAAATAACCAACAGTGGCTGGGGAAGAAATTGTTGTTTACATCAGCGACTAATTTTAGCGCTTGATAAAAATATTCTTCAGGATGCTGAAAGGTCAACTCATCCGGGAGGGTTTAAAACGGCTAAAAACATGGCAATATGATCTGAAAAGAAACTATCACACCAGATTTCAAAAGGAAAAAAGACATTATGCTGGGTTGTGTTACTTGAGACAAAGAAAAACCTTCTGACCTGAAACTTAAGTTTGCTGACATTGTCTTGGCTAGAATATATATATATATATATATATATATATTCACATAACCACATTGTACTAACTATAAGTAACTACATGTCAACTAATTCTCATGAATCTGCAACTACATGTCCACTAACTCTCAGAGTAGACTGTTAGGGTAGGTTTAGGGTTAGTAGAATAAGTTTCTGATAGTCAGTATGTAGTATGTTGTGGACCCATCAAAATAAAGTGTTAGAAGTCATTCCATCTACTAATACTCTAATGACTGCTAGCTAACATGTAGTTGCAAAGTTACTTACGGTAGAATTTCTAAGGTGGATACCCAAGTGAAGTGTTACCATTATTATAACTTCTAACTAATATTATACCGTATTTCAGTACATTCCAATTTTGTGTTGCTGGAACACATGATAGTTTTAAAAATCATTACTAATTCTGCAATTTCCTTTTAGTTCTTCTAAGTGTAACAAATTGACTCTAGTCCAGTTTTGATTGTACTAACTGAATAGACATCGGTGTATATTTATTATAGCTATACTGTGTCAATCTAGATCCTTGTATAGACTGCTGTGATGTTAGCTACTAGTGATATTTATAAAAAAAAAGAACTATGCGTAATAGTTCCTAAATCTGGAATAAATTCTAGTATGAATAAGCAAGTAACTAATGCATAATTACTAGTAAAATTAAACTAGAGAACATACTAGTTCAATTATTTGGGGAAATTTTTTATTAGTATCCAATAAAGAGTTACTAGCCAAACTGCAATATAGACTGCTAGAGATAATAGTAATTACATGAATGTTGTATAATGCAATATTTTATGCAGGTAGATACTTTTACTTTAAAGCAGTGGTTCTTAATCAGCGGCCAGGCGCATAAACTACATAGAATAATTTTAGCAATTAGTCAGTCTAATATGTTTTCATAAATACTAAGAACTTTTGAATGCCAGTTATTGCCCCAGTTTAAATAAGAAATATAAGACTGATTCCCTGCTGATGCCGACCCCAGGGGCATCAGTAAACTTTTCAGCTGAAGGGGCCGAATTTGCAATTATAGTTCTGTACACCGATGGGCCTTGAATCAAAACAGCTTGAGCTGGTTTGCAGGAATATATGAAAGAACTGTCAGCCTGCACATCTTTATTTACTGGACAGAATGCAGAAGGTTTCCTCTGTCTATCTACTTCCTATTGCAACTACATGTGCATAGCAATTAGTGCAACAATAGCATGTGCAATCAATAATTACAGAAACACAATAGCTCGTTAAATAAATGTAGGTCTAGAAATCAATGCGCACAGTTCAAACGCAATGCTGTCTGGTACTCACATCGTCTCCTGCAGTATCCCATAGTAGAAGTAACACACGAACACCCCGCAGAAACACACGATGAACCGGAGCCGGTCGTTCTGCCACACAGACGGTTTGCTCGCTGCCTTCCCGGCGGCCATGCTATCGTCCAATAGTCTCGGTATGGACACGGACACCGCTCCGCTCCCCGTACCCCGCGCTCCTGCGTCCCGATCCACTCTACCGGCGATCGGTAGCCCGGAAATGATGACGCGACTCTAGGTCCCCCTATTCTCTGCTCTGCTGAGACTCTCCTTCCTCTGCTATTACATCTAGAGCCTGAAAGCGACTTACAATCACAACGATATTACTTCCGCTAGTGTGCGTCTGCTTGTGTTTTTATGCAATTTACAGATGAGTAGCGTTAATGTAAATGAACCGCGCGCTAGTTCTGTCCAAATAGCCGCATCCTGAAAACGACGCGCGAGCGAATGCAGGTAAAAGCGTGGCGTTTGTTTCCAGGTGTTGCCTCGAACGTAAAAAAAAAATGCTGTGTTAACAGTCCGTTTTTGACATTTGGTGTTGGAAGATAACTACTGCTGGGGCTGTCTCTAATAAATGTTTTCATTTGACGCGTCAAATGACTCTGGAGGAGAAGGACCTGAGGAGCTCCAGGTACTCTGCTGATATGCCTGCGGCTTTATCAGGATCGAGGACAGCATTAAAATACAGAATTACACCAGAAACAGGGCATTACTTGCTGAATGGCGTCGACTTCCCTCCCAGCACAGGTTTACGGCTCTGTCTATATTTTTATACTTTACTGACAGTACGCGGCTTACATTTTATGTAGGTATTACATGCGAGTCCATGTAAACAAATCTGTTGGGTCTTTCTTGAAAATAAGCAGTTAGGATTTGTACGTAGCGGTATGTGTATTACTTGGATTGGTCCAAATAAGCAAAAGCCGACGACATGCAGCCAATCACAGAGCTGGGAGCTTTAAGAAGGCGGGGCATAGAGGCCGCCTGCAAGCATCACATGCATTCACATCTCATTCATATTATTTATATGTACAATATAAATGTATATTAAAGTGTAATATGTATGTAGATAGACTTATAGACAGAATGATAGATGGACAGATAGACAATTGTGTGACAAATACTCAAGCATGCATAATTATTAAGCTATACACACAAACACAGAACTACCACCACACACTTATTTCTCTGCACTTCTCATTTATGGCAGCCAAAATTCAGTAACATAAATGTACAATATAGAAGACAAAACAGGTTTGGTGTCCAATACTCAAGACAAACAATCTGAGAACAATGTCAAAAAATAACAGCACCCTTACAGAACAAGGTAACAAGTCAGAACGTTAAAAAAAAACTATGGATGGTGCCAAGACTGAGACACAATCCATGCAAATATACGGGATAATAACAGTGCTTTAAATGTCAGCAAACAATAATTTGCTGGACGTCTCGTTCTTTACTATATGCACACACTGTACCTGAATGCAGCAAACTTGCTTGTGTCTTACGTGAAGTGTTCGTAGAACCAGCCTGTGCTCAAATGAACTGAACAATATGACCACTGTGGGTACAATTAGTAGTCAAGTCTGAAGTGAAATTCAGCAAAACGTACAGCGCACTTATCAAGTGCGTAGCAAAATAAACCCTTAATAGGGTCCTGTCGGGTTTCTTGTCCTACACCAAATTTAAGTGTCATGCATGAAGACCTTAAAATAAACAAGTCATAATGGCCTGTGCCTTACCCTTGTGACATTTCTCTGGATCAGCGAATCTATTAAGAAAATATCCCCATCATATTTCAATCCAAACTCAAAAGATAAAATAGAAAAATAACCAAGTCTATCTTAGTACCTTTTTTATACATACATATACAAATATTTCATTTTTAAACTTTAATACAGTAACAAAATATGCCCTTACATGTCCTACAATTATGGCACACTAAAAATCATTGTTTTTTTCTCTTTTGATTGGTGGTGAAATATGACGGGACATTTTTTGACACGCTTTGTAAGATCATGGATAATAAATTCACTGGTGACATTCACCTCACTTTGGTGACATTCATTAAACACCTACAAGTTCAGAGCTGTACTTAATAATGTCTAATTGTATACATTTTGAACGGCTAAACAGGCAGGCTGAGAGTATTCAAAACAGTCCCAGCCTTCAAAAACACTGGCTCTCTGGTCTGTTACCGCCTCTCTCATGTTGCTAAAAAAGTCCTGCAGTGAGGACCTGTGTCTGTAAATACTGAATTAAGAAACACATGTTTCTGACCCACAGCTCGGTAAATTTATCACAGAGTAGGTTCAAGCTTATAACGCACATGTTTTATAGTTTCTGATGGACAAAGTCTGTTCAGAATGAGATAAAAATATATTCATACAAATACGATGAATAGGCATCAGTACTGTTTTCTAGAAATGATAGAAAATATAGCAATAGGTAAATGCTATAATGTGAAACGAAATGATCACAAGTGCCAAGTGGAGTGTCCTGAGGTCAAAAGGTCGCCAAAACAAATCACATCGGAGAGAGTCCACCATAGTTTTAGATGAAGAAAAGTTCTCCTTTTCATTCTTCCATCATGATTTTTTTTTTCTCTCTGTGCCGATCAAAACAAACCAGTAACTGAGTAGATGCATGAGCAGTTTCTTCTCTTTAAGATGCTTTGATGTTAAAATTGTTGATAAGATGGGACAAAGGCACCACCATCTGGAGTTTTTCTTTTCTCGTCATGACTGTGCTCCGATCACAGAGAGGTGGTGGTAGGGTCTGGGAGGGTGCTGCTCAAATAACCACCCACAGCATGTCCCGGCGTCTGGCAGGGGGCAGCACTCTGAGCTGAACAGCCAGTGACCGGTGAAACAGACAGGCCTCGAAATAACAGGTCCATAGAAGGGAGGAGGGGCTTGAGGAGACTGACAGGACAGAAGGCGGAGCCACCGTGAGGTGTAAAGTTCACCTTGTTGGGGTCAGGACAAGAAGGCTGAAGAGGAGCATTTCCGTGACTGTGAAGGCTGAAAAGACGAGATTGATGCATATTATATATGTGTGTGTTAGTATTCAGGTCTTAGTAGTAAATAATAGTTTTTAAATAATGCGTACTGTAATACTGCAATTTATATTGACATCTTGTCATGACATCTGGGGCTAAACATGCTTAATTGTCATGAAAACTTATACTTTATATGTACTAATAAATAGTTAATAAGCTAGTAATAAGCGTGCAGTAAGCAGTTAGTTATGAAGAATTGGTCTCTAAACTAAAGTGTTACTGTTATGTTTACTTCCTCTCTAACACATACAGCGGTTTGTATTCATGCTAAACTTACATGGCCTCCTCAGACACACGTACTCTCTCACAGCCCTCTGGAGGTTCTCTTTGAAAGACGTACGTCTTGTTGGGACGAGGAGATGACGATGGTGGCTCAGAAATACATTGAGGAGGAGAGGAAGGCGGACAGAGCGGCCCGCATACAACCATATCTATTCACAACACACACACAAAGACAGTCATCAGCCAAATACATATTACACAATTAATAGTTTCACACAGAACATCCTGTCATGTGTTGATAAAATATGAATGACGTGCCGAAGAGCAATTTCAGTTTGTGCGATTTTTTTTTTTTTTACTTTAGACACTGAGCACATCCATCTTTGGCCATCTTGTCTCAATTTGACATGGAACATGAAATATAGACTTCATGAAGTCTGTTTCTATATTTATACATAAACTGACCGGTGTCTGTGATGGTGCATGGAGAGTGTGAGGGGGACAGCTGGGCAGGAGAAGGGTCGCTCTGTGACGCGCTGCTGTACCTCTGAGCTGGGACGGGGGCTCTGTGACCATCTGGTACTTCGAGAATCTAAACGCACAAAAAAAAAAAAACGGTTTCAGATGGTTCTGAAACTGAATATCAGAAACACATACACATACAAATAAATACACACGGACTTTGTGCTGTTCTTTTGCCGTTTCAGACACAAAGACTCCCTCCAGCTCCAGGTTTAGTCCTTCAACACTGCGTCTCAGTCTGGGGGCCAGTCGGCTCAGTGGAATAAGAGGCATTGTCTGAACACACATACACACACAAGAAAGAAAGTTAACCATCACTGCGGCCCTCCACCAGTCGGGGCTTTATGGCAGAGTGGGCCGACGGAAGCCTCTCCTCAGTGCAAGACACATGGAGCCTGCAAAGTGTTTGCTAAAAAAACACCTTAAGGACTCCAAGATGGATTTGGAGTTCTTCTTTTTTAATAAAGAACACAATTCTGTGTTTTTCTGTCAATATGGGGTGCTGTGAGTACAATAATGAGGGAAAAAAATTAACTTGTGATTTGTGCTAAATGATTTTAGCAAATGGCTGCAATATAACAAAGAGTGAAAAATTTAAGGGGTCTGAATACTTTCTGTACCCATTGTATATATATATATATATATATATATATATATATGTATCTGTCATATGCAAACGCCTCATTTTGGTGAGCCTAAAAGGCATTTTGGTAAAAAATTAGATTGAAAGTACATGTGCTATGTTTGAAGAGCATTCAGTCAATCTCATTGTTGTTCACTTTAAATGCGCTAAATCCCAGCATCAAGCCACTGAGAAGCACCAGTACTTATACAATGTAGCCAGAAAGAAATTCCAATTGTAAAGAAAAATGTCAGACAGGATTATGAACTCTTCATAAATATGTATGTATGCATGTATGTGTGTATATCTATCTATCTATCTATATATATAAAAACACAAACGTATAAATAAATATAGCAGTTAAATGTAACCTGAACACATATGATCGTCCTGTATGTGTAATATAATAAACATGCATAGCATACAATGCACAGAGATTTATGCATATTGTCACCTCTAAATATACTACTGTTCAAAGAGGGCCACTGCCACATAACCAGCATTACCTCCGTTGTGTGTGTGTTTTCGTCATATCAATGGCTGTAGTTCACTGACACCATCTAAGTAAAGCTGCTCCGTTTTTAAATCTCTGTTGCTAGAGAGATGTGGGTCAATCTGAGAGGCTTTCCTCATAATGACTGATCATAAACAAGCACGACCTTTCTAAATGCCCCCCAACCTTTCAGTTGATGTCCCAGAGTGTCACTACTGTAAACTAACAAGCTGGTCAGAATACACCGACACGTCGTTTAGAATTGCGGTTTGGCTGCTCATTCTTGTTTACCTGCGTACTTCCAGGCGTGTGTGTTTGGCTGTTGTGAGCTTGTTGGTGTGTGTGGTCAGAGTCCATGGCAGGAGGTGCATGTCTGGATCGTTTCTGTAAGGACTGCCGAAGCTTAGCAACCTGAAGAAGAGAAATATGAGAGTTATAGTAGAAGATGTAAACTTATAAGGTGCAGAGCAGAAGTGAAACCTAACTGAAATGACCTGTATGCTGACCTACAATAAAGGTTATACTTTGTGTTCAAAAGAAAGTATTCTCTGTGGAGACGCTCGTAAAAAGCAACTGAGGTACCATACGAGTCAAATGAGTCTAGAATAGAAAATTGGTACAGAATGGTTCATAAAAATGGGTGGAACAGAGTGGCCCAGACTAAGGCCTAAATTATACTTTTTTTATTATTTGATTGCTGTCAGGAAGTTATTTATGGCAGCAATGGTTGGTGATGTGACTAATATATCTCTTAATCAATTAAAATAATTTTAAATCACATGGTACGGTACTGTTCAGATGGTTTTTTTTTTTAAGAAATTGAGAATTAAGTTTTATTTATTTGTTTTTTCAGACAAGACACATTAAATTGATCAATAGTAATACTAAAGTTATGAAATATTCAAATAAATTCAGTTCAATTCAGAACAAAGCATCCTGAGATTTCAACATGGGCCGATAAAGTGAGACTACTTTTTGTCTCAAAATAGCAAACATCATTTTTTAATTACTTACCTCTCTGAGGTGTTCAGCGCTACCCCATGATGCCGAGCGCTTATGACCGCCGCCCCCTCTCCGCCCACGCGTCTCCTCTATCCAGGAACTGGGAGTCTAAGAAAAGAATAAAAACAAGCTTACATTTGACGTAATTTTAAAGTTACCAATTAACAAAAACTCCCACACACAATGGTTTCTCAGTGAGACATCAAAGCTTAATTTTATTCAGGACAACCAAAACTGAACCCCCCCTCACTGAATACCAACTATATCCCAAACACCCTCACACTTTACATAAACTAATCCAGCCCTTTCCACCGAACACAAGACAGCCGATAACACACCCTCACTTAAATGCCGCTTATTCATGCACCAGTTGGAGATAAAGCATCCGTTCCTGAGAGCGGTGCGCCCTGCTCGCCAAGTGTTGACATGTTTTTCAGTATGTCACAAATGGAACTGAAAGCTGCTTCCGTGCCTCACTAAACGTATTTGAATACGGGACAGAAAATGTGACACACCTGCAACACACAGACACGCCCCAAACACACACACAGCTGTGCGGAGACGTGCATGATAGAAACCACCGACTCATCTGCACCACATTTCAAAAGTGTAGAGTGGAAAACACCAAGGTGTTTGTCCTCAAGCGCACTCACACAGACATACACAGGCGTACCGTCATGACACCGCCGTCCTATGCTCCCAGGCCTCCGAGGAGTAGTGGGAGCCCAGCTAGTGCGCACTATATCCCAGATCACCAACCGATTTTTTTCCAAGTGACCCAATCACTAAGCTCCATATCAGAGCTTATCACAATCCAAAAAGTGTCTTCCGTCCCTCTCTTCCTATCCCTGCCAAAGGTCACAGATATCTTTTGTGGTTGGGACGCTAATGCAACAAAACGCAGTTGAAGTGAGCCATATTAAAACATGTCATCACCCCCGGCCCCTGGGGTGCGAGATCAGGACTAACCGTGTCTGCTTAGTGGCTGGAGGTTTCACATGGCCCAGTGGGGGCAGGGTTGAAGGTTGATTTAAATATAAATTCGGCCCTTATTCCTTTCTGCCTGGACACCCGCCTGCCCGCCCACCCACATCAGGCTGCCGTGGGATTAGGCCTATAAACGGACATTGAGTTTGAGGGTCTGTATGAGCAGCACGCTAGATGCTGGCTAAAGTTTCAGAAGTCCCCTTCTGCACTCGAGTGGACCGGACGGGCGCTCAGATAATGGGGGTTGGGCAGACTGTCGACAGTGTCTTGAGACTGTACAATTGTTAACTGTTGAACGTCCACTAAAAAGTGGGTTGCATTTGTTCATCACAAAAAAAAATGTTGTAACGTGAATTATAGGAAAGTAGGGGGCGAGTGGGGGTTCTGTTTGTGCATTGTGTGTGTGTGTGGGGGGGGGGGTGGCAGGGGTTGAGGGGGACGGTCACTATGAAGGTCATGTTAAACAAAACCTTTTTTTGGGTGACCGGTTATCATTGAAAGCATAGCAGATCACCTGCTGAGAGACACAGCCAAACTGGATGTAGCATCTATAAGGAAGCGATGGCCATCTGAACAGACCCACATAGCACCGCTCTCGCAAATCAGCAGAACGACGAGCTGCTTTAATGAAATATTGTAAAATATTCATACAATTTAAAATGCCTCTTTTTCTATTTGAATAGATTTTAAAATGCACTTTATTCCCATGATGCTAAAGCTGAAGTTTCAGTCGATTGAATTCAATTTTTAGCATCACATCAATTGATTTCTAAAGCAAACAGTTGCTTTAATGTTTAATTAGCTGCTAAATATTTGTTGTGGAAGCCGCGAAAAAAAAAAAACACAAAAAAAACCCCTGCATTTAATTGAAATATTTTGTAGCATCAGTGTCTTTACTGTCACTTGTGATCAATTTAATACACCGATGTTAAATAAAGGTATTCGTTTCTTGCAAATAATCTTCCGAACACCAAACAGTACATCCACATGAATCAGAATCAACCTGTAACCAAAGACAAACAAAACTGAATCAAGCACTGAAGCAAATTAAGATTGGTGGCTATGACTGGAATTGCTCAGATACCCTTTCCTAAAATTAGGCTATATGAGATTTAAGATTTTTAATTATCCGTACTGACTAGGATATTCTCACATCTGATTGTTTAGAAATAATAGCAGCAAGTAAACTTTCCTAAATAAGCAGCATGGGATAAGAATGTTTCTTACAGAATCAAATGATGTGAACAGTGCCAAAGCTTTACCAAACTGAGATGCTAAATCAAGCCAAACAGCCCCAGCAGAGAGACATTCACCTTTTGTGTTTGACTGAATATAGAAAACCCCAGCAGGCATGTTGGAGCAGTGCTCCAGGAACCCATATGGAACCCATTTGGAAAAAAACAATATGGCTGCCGTTCCAGGCTGAGTTTTCCTAAACTCCTTCCATTACCAGCCAAACTCTTTCTCTCCCCAAAGCCGAGATCTTTCATTACAAACCGCTAGACTTCAGATTTCTAATACAAACACTATGTCCCATGACCATTTTAGAAATACAAACAATACAAGTGTTAAAACAGCTGTGCATAATTCTGTATGTGCATCATATCAAGCAGGTCAAACCAATGGTTTGTTCTACTCCCCACTGAGCAGTAAAGTCTCCACTCCACATGGTCAGACAGAACCTCCTTTGTTTGCTATTAATTTCACAGACTGTGTTAAAGGAATAGTTAACCCAAAATGAATATTTTTTGTGGGAAGGATCACACCTGTGTGGCCTTGTCACTGACACAGGTAACCGGCTGGCACTCTGCTTCTCTAGGCCAGTTGCCCTGAAGGTACGGTCCCACCAAAGTGTCTAGAGACAATGTCCGCCTCAAGGTGGGCTTCGGCGGGCGACCCTTCGTCTTGTATTCGGCTACAATGAGAAGATAGAGAACAGAGTGAGAAAACAAAACTGTGAGACTCTGTCCCATTTAAAACGTAAGCAATAAGCTAGAAGTGAACTCTCCTTTTTGATTCATTGATTACACTGACGAAAAAATACAACGTTTTAACAAGGAACTGAATTACACAAAAAGGCAGTTTTATTTCCTATTTGAATACTGGATGGCCCTCAGATGCACTAACATAATACGGTTTGAAATGTATGCAGTAAAAATTTAAAATGAATACATTACAATAACTAATAATTGAATCTTTTTTTAAATGCATACAGTAAATACTTCTCATTTGAATGATATAATAATGTATCCTCCTTCTGCATTACATAACTTTTTCTGTATTATAGTCATGAGAATCAGGTGGGAATTGAAAATGTATTTAATTTGTATGAAAGTAGCACAACAGTTTAAAATAGTCTGAAAACAGTGATGAACGAGATGGCTGAGAGGAGATGGCCACTGACTTCTCATTGTTAATTCAGTTGATTAAACTGGAAACAGATAAACTGAATTACCAATTAGCCTAAACTATGGAAGTCAGCCAAAACGGAGGAAAACGAGACCAGTGTCCCATAAGCATATGCACTAATCACTTTGCCACAGCTCTGACATTAAAATGCATTTCTGATGCTTATGTATAATAATCTTGTTCATTTATCCTGTGAGCTGGCACTTTTAGGCATTTGTAAATCACCCTGAAACACACTCCAGTTATAAATAGGAGCTGCTGTCATAACGGATGCTGAACATCCTGGTGCTTCAACTCACTGCAGACGAGCTTGTTATCAGGCTCTTGCCCAAAATACTCCAGAGGATCATTTTCACACATTCACAAGATGGTTTTCTTTCTTCTGTGCATTGATCATGTCATAGGAACTAATAATGGTACACCTGATCTGCGACCTTGTCAGGTCCTTCCTGGATCCACTCGCCCCCTCCCAGCCCCTGGGGTCTTTTCAGTGAGTTTGGGACACATTTGATGGTGGAAGTTTACTGGTGGGTGCTAAACAAGGCACACTTGTGTAGTACGGAGACTAGCTTGAGGGTGTGAAGCAGGTTGGGTGACTATGTGTATGAGATTGTGACACTGTAAAGCTTGAGGTGTATGTATGGTTTGTCTGATAAGATGCAAGAATGTATGTGTAAGGGAATCTCACGAATACAACAAATCCAGGTCACATTTAACCCCTGTGTGTGTGTGTGTGCGTGTGTGAGAGAGAGAGAGAGAGTGTGAATATATATGCATAAATAAAATAGCAAACATTTTTAAAAATGCGTGTGAGTGTGTGTATATATATATCCTGATCAATGAGCTGATCTAGACAATCACGTCTCTGCATTCAATAATAAAATAACTGAAAATTTAGTAATTAATCTTGTCAATAAACATTACTGACACTATTCTCCAAAATGATACTGTTCAGTGCTTTGTTCATCTCTATTATTAAAAATATATATCCATTTTTAATGTTTACTACTGTGTATATTTATATACACACACTACTGTAATGTACAACTGTTTATATATTTTTGGCATTACATTGCAATTTTTTGCATAATGGAAATGAGAATGAAACGTAGGCCTACTTCCATTTTCATGAATGCAAAAAGCCTTCATTGACCACCCTAAAAAAACTGGTTGTGTTTTCTTTATGCAAATGAAATTTGGTTAAAATGTGACCTGGGGCCTATTTCAGAAAGGAGGTTAAGCGAAAACTCGGAGTTTGTTAACCCTGAGATAAGGGAAACTCTGGGTTTTCCGTTTTAAAAAGGCAGGTTTGTCAAACTCGGGAAAGCAGGGTAACTCAAGCCTGTTTCTGAAAGAGAGGTAACTATTACTCCGAGTCAGTTACCGTGGTAACTTACTCTGTGAACCTAACCTGGTCGGGAGCAGGTTTTATCTCCACTGATGGCTTTTTAGAGTCGCGGTGTACAAGCTTAACTCTGAGTTAGTCTACTCCAAGTTGATTAACCTTACTCAGATCAGCTGTTCTGAAACCCAAAACTCTGAGTTTCTAATCTCTGGGTTGGGCAACTCAGAGTTCAAGTTAAACTCAGAGTTGTTTGAACCTCCTTTCTGAAATAGGCCCCTGGACATGTTTTTGACAGGTTTGATGAGCTCATTTGTGTGTTTTACTCTAACAGCCCGTGTATGTGTTTCCCAGTCCTGATGAAAAGTGCCAATGAGCTGCATAGTTCAGAATCATATCCTCCTCCTACAGGCACAGTGGGTAGGATATAAAAATACACATACTGGCATATGGACTAAAGTTACACACAACCAAACATGTTAACGCTATAAACGAAACCTCTGGCCTCCGCTTGTGTTCCTTTGTGTTCCCACAGAATATAAACACATGCCATAATATTGTGCCAAATTTAATGACGGCTAAAGAAGCCTAAGCTCATGTATTTTCCTTTTAATAAACAGATTACTCATGATCAGACCAGGAAAAATAAATACAATAAACTGTATTTATACTGTACTCATATTGGTAACTGAAAGTACTGCCAGTAAGCCCAAATGTTTAATGCAAGTTGTGACGAAAGGTTGGGTAAAACTCTTGAATGACTGGTGTTTCAGTTCTGTGGAAATTTCTGCCTTTCTGACTCACTGAGCAGGAACACAAATGCTAAGAGACCAGAGGGATTTGATGTTTACTGCCTTGGTGAATCACAATAAAAAAAAGTTATTTTGGTCACTCTATCTCTGTTTGTAGACTGCCGTGTGGAAGAGCTGGTCTTCTCCGACAGCCTTGTGCATTGTGAAGAAATAGTTGTACTGAGAATCAAAGACCCTTTGTGATTCGTACATTGTCCTAAAACTAAAGACAGGACTTTTCAAAGTATTCTCACCTAGTTGAGGAAATCTGACAATATGCTGATGTTAAAATACCGGAGACAGCCTGACACCTATGAAAAATGTCACACTAAGACCAAAGTTTACTAAAAACACAGCTCTTTTGTTCCGTATGCACCAGAATAAAAGTAATAAAACTTTTTTTTTTAGAAAGAAAATACTAATTCAGTTGTTCTACCTAAAATGTTCATGTTTATTCAGTGTGTTATTTCTTTGTGATTGTCTATGGAATTTTTTTTTTATATACATTTTCTTTTTTTTAGTGTAGCGATTATGCCAATCATGAAGTTTTCAATGTTGGTCTAACTACTACTAGTGAAACTAACTGATGATATTAAATGTATTAAATAATTCAAATGCAATGTATACAAACTAAAGCATTTAAAACAACCATTATAAAGTATGCAAAACATGCACTGATATTGTACAATTCAGCTAGTATTATTGACCAGGTTTAATATGCAACACTCAATTTTACACAAAATTTAACAGTGAATCCCTGCTTCGATTCTCTACCCACCAAAGGGGCCTAAAAAAGGTTGCAGCCCCCTGATATGTGACACTAAACCTGCAATTAAAATAGTTCTGTATAGTAAAGTGCTTGAGCAACACAAAACAACGTGAGAACATTCTCCAAAAAAAATGTTTTACATTTTAATTTTTAGTTATTCCTGATACTGCATGCAGATATTTCTGATGTAGCAAAACAGACCTCTTGAGCTCTGAACACACACTGTTTGTGCGCCGAAACATGCCAAAACAGTGAGAGTTGATTAAATATTGCAGGTAAACAGTAACATCTGAAGAAAAAAAAATGACTTAACACAGCAAACCTGCTATGTTTATTCAATCCCATGCCATGTTTTGTGGCCATGATGTAGGGAATTAGTTAAGGTGGGGGTCGTTCAGTGCACTGAGCAACTTTTTGTTGCACCGAAGCCACGAAAAGAGAAGTTGAACTAAAGGACTTCTGCGTATTATCCATTCACATAACTAATATTAGTATCATCGAAAAGAGCGAGTTAGAGCTCTAAGCAGAGTTGGAATGAACAGAAGAGTTGGGTATATCAGTAAATAAACCCCATGGCATTATAAAGTGTTTCTGGTTGTTTTTACCTGCTTTGGTGTCTTTGCAGCGCGGTGCTGTTCGGTTCTGGAGCTGAAACGGGACCGTGGCTCGGAGGGGCTGCAGTCCTTGGTTACCCACTCGGGCCACTCCACTCCGACACGACATTCCCACAGTCGCTTTGTGCTTTCCAAAGCCTTTAAAACGTTCACCCAAATCTCCCAAACTCCAGTGTTTACCTAGAGCTGACACTCCAGCAAAGGTTCTCGTCCAATTTAGCCGTCAAAAAGTAAAGTCTGCATGCAAATATTTTGATTTAGCACACTCGCTAGCTAGTCAGCTACTTTCTTTTGTGATGATAGTGAAGTTTTACCTAAGTAATTACTTTAAATATACATATATATGTATATCGTTTTTTTTCTGTGTGGAAAAAGCATACAAACTTTTATGCACCGTCCTAAACGGTTTATTCCACTTGGTCTAGTAAACGTTAAAGTTGAGGAGCAGAACTACATTGTATGGGCTTCTGCCAATTCTTCAGTGCACAATCTGACAACAGCCAACCTACACACTCTACAGCACTGCACGGCGTCTAAACACATGTTTGCACTCTGATTGGCTGCTGAAAAATACTACTCACACTTCATTGGTCGATGGCAGCATCTATCTGTTAGGGGTGGGTCTTCAACGGGGCTTGTCCCCCGCCCACTTCATTAAAATTCATGCTTTTCACAGAGTTCTACCAGCAGCAGCACAATGCGTGATAGGTTAATAGGTCTCCAGACTGAAATAACATGGGGTTGTTGAGGCAAAGCTGGAGTAAAACATTACCAACTTTAGTGGATTAAACTATGCTTTTTAATATATTTAAGGTGCCAAGCATTGTTACATTTATTGTAAATATGATAGGAAACGACCAATATAGTTTTTCCCCTCAGTGGTCAATTGATAGATATAGGATTTACCCATACCCATATCCTTTAAGGAAAACTTTGACATATGTATGGCCCTTATGCATGTATTCAGACAAACAGGTGGATGCTATTTCTGACCAAGCCTGCTTCTGTGTCACCAAAATTACGAAATAGCCGTTAAGTGATACATACTGCATTCCTTCAATGTATATGTATATGTAGCCTTCCCATGCAAGTATATACTTGATACATATGCACAAGAAGGGCAGTAAAACAGAACATGTGCGGCCCACATATTTGTTTGATCATATGCTTATATTGCTTCATTTGTTTCTTATCATCAGATAATTCATTAGCCTTCCTTCTGTAGAAAACTTTGTATGTAGCATAAACCAATTCTAATTAGATTTATTATGTGATTTTTCCGGTTTGATAATTTTCTGCAAAGCAAAGCCATTACAGGAAATATCCACTAGATGTCGAGTTCTCCAAGGAAGGGCTACTATTGTTATGACTCTGCTCTGCTGTTTGCCCCGAAGCATCTGGGGAAAGAATACAAGGCTTATATGATTTGAAATATTCATACAAACAAGTCTGAGTTGACATAACAAAATAATCATTTATTACAATTCAAAACTGCAGAGCACTGCCACCGCAGAACAGAATATACAAGTATGTAACCGAAGACACACATGAAATAAAGCAACACCAATAAGAGAAATATGACAAAAGATTTGAATTTAGCAGACAACACCTGCAGTTACTTCCAGTCACATCAAATAAATGTCAAAGGAGCAAATACATGAAGTCAGCAGAGGCAATAACTGCCTGAATAAAGCGCATTTCACATGCAGATACAGGCAACTGCTTTACTTTCCCTGGTCTCTTACTTTCATTCCCCCATATATTTTGCTAATAAGCATATGAATAAGACACCACACCTAAATCATTGGTATGGCTATGGGTAGCATGACCAGATGCACCACTCTGAATGTTCATGTTCTTAATGTACACTGTGTAACTGCCAAGTCTTGGGTTTTGTGTATCACTTTGATCTACTTGTGCCTCTGGGTGCTGGGAATTCAAGGACTAATGGGTTCGGAGCTAACAGTCATAAGCTGCTGTGCCTTTGGGCTCTAATATCAGGCTCAGGGAATGACATGCTGATGAAGATGGTACTGAAGAGTGGAAGACAAGAGAGAATAACAAAGCTAGGAAATGGACGTTTAAGATCTCACATTTCACAAAAACCAAATTCGGATAAAACACCTTTTATATTTAATACGTTGTTTCCGCTCGTTGGGATCTTTGAAGGACTTTATTAGGACAATTGGGGTGTTTGTTGGAGGAAAGCTCAGATGAGATCTTGGCGCCCCCTAGCTGGGAGACAGGGCAGGACTTGGCTCTGTGCTGATGTTGACCAAATACTCGCTGGACTTGAGACTTGCCAGTGACTTACAGCTGGGTAGAGAAGCCAAAGAACCACATAGACCGAGCATAGAGGGAGTGTTGTCTTTAGCTGGAGAGGAGAGGAGAGGAGAGGAGAGGAGAGGAGAGGAGAGGAGAGAAGGAGAAGGAGAAGGAGAAGGAGAAGGAGAAGGAGAAGAAGGAGAAGAGAAGAAGACATTAATTAGTAATCAGTATTCAGACATGATTTTATTGTGTTATTCTGTGTGTTTTTACCTGCTGACCAGGGTGTGTCTCCATTCTGATTGCCATCTTCCTTCTGAGAGTCAGAGTTCAAACTCACATCGACTGAGAGGTCTAAGCTATGAAAGCTTCTCCTAAACCCAAACACATAATTTCATGAGCAGATCGACTAGACTGAGTGGTGCTTTCCTGTGGGTCTTCGATTTTAGAGTCAGTACTTACCGACGGAACAACTTTACATTTCCTTGGTTGTTGGTTGCGGCTTGTGCAGCTGTCCATCTGTTAATGAGTGGAATAGACAGCCCTTTTACCAAATGAGAGGACTCGCAAGGAATGATGCCAGTGCTGCACAATGTACCAAAATAAAACCATTAGAAACGTCCTTAGTAAAAATGTAATACATTTAAAATGACTTATCTCGTCATAAGCATAGTTCAAATCTATTAACATATTTACTTGTCACTACTGATGGTTTTAGAGTAATATCTGTCTTTAAATGCAAGATATTTAAAGTGTACACTAAGTATACTTGCAACAGTTCCACTTTAGCAAAATCAGATATTTCAGTATATCTTTAGTTAGGGTTAGGCACTTCAAATACAGAATTAGTTGTTAATGCATGAAGTATACTAGTTTAGCATACCAAAAGTATAAATTCTAAGTATTAAATGTATTACTAGTATACTAAGCAGAGAATAAATGTATTTGAAATACATGTTGGTATATTTAATTTTCACTCTAGCTGAGACAAACGCAGAGGGTGTGATAGTGTGTGTGCATACAGTTGTGCTTGTAGCTCCAGTATAATGGCCTCCAGTTCTTTCTTCTCCTGTTGACTCTGGACCTGTAGTTCCTCTAGTTTAGCATCAAGTCGCTTGTTCTCGGTTTCAACATTTTTCAGCTGGGATTCCCTCAAGCGGACCAATTCCTCTAAATAACCCTTAAATAACAGAGATTTATGGATTAGTATTTGACTGCACTATTTCTGCTTTAACCAGCTGTGTTTCTGAACATAGTACCTGGTTTCTGTCTAATCGAAAATGGTCATTAGTTGCAAGAGCATTTTGGACCAGCAAGAAACCAGCTACCAAAAGTTAAGAAAGATGGATAGTGAACATGCTTAACCAAATATGGGAGTCAAAAGCTTCCAGTACCTTTTGGGCATAGACAATTTTGAATCTTTGCTCCATCTTTCGGCATTTGTTGCTCCAGGTCTCTTCGTCTGTGACCAAAGGGATGTAAGGATGCTCAGCTACGCTCTCATCACTGGCACTGCTGTCCACACTGCGGCGGTCTTCTTCATCACTCAAGTAGTCATAGCTGCAGAGGCAGTAATTATATTATTAAGACTACTATAAGGTTTGGCATTTGTGTTTTTTCAGCAAAACCTACCTCTGGGTGAACTTCAGGTAAGGTGTGTAGTCAATCACTGCAGGTGTCTTTCCATCCAAAACTTCTCCTTTTAGACAGAAACTAAAGGTGGCAAAAAAACCCACAAACCATCAGTATCATCACACACATACTAATTAGTGCCACTAGTGGCAATGAAATGGCACATTCCTGAAGAAAACACATTCACGCTTGTGTAAGTGTCATTTGTGAGTTGTGAGAATGAATGCAGTGTTTTTACCTGAAGTCAATCGCACTGAGTCCAATTAGCATCCCTGTCAGAACCGTAGCCTCTTCCCTTAGCATAATGGCACCATCATCATAAAATCTCCTGCAGCGCAAATATAGGTTTACAAATCTATTTAATTACAAATTTGACAGCTGTCAAACTCACTGGAAAGAGAGCAGTTGTAACCTGGTTGTCCGAGTGTCCCTTAACGCAGTGGCTACATATTCAGACAAACGCTTCTCCATCAAAGCTACACGAATCCATGCTCGTCCCTGTAGGACAACAAGAGTGTAAACTGTTGTAAATAAAGATTTGCTAGTGAAGTAGGATGAAATAAATCAGCACATCAGCATTCCGTGATGGGGACCAACATCCAAAAAAACACATGCTATGCTAAAGATAAAGTGCTTTAAGATAAAAGCCTCCTGCCTTTGCACGTGACGTGCTAATGTTCTCAATGCTCTCAATGCTACTGATGCAGTTGTTGTGGACTTTACTGCAGGCGAGACGGATATAGTCCCAGAAACTCCTTTGGCCATCTGAACTGAACCAACCACCTGGACCTGATAATATTAAAAAATCACCACAGATTATTAGCATGTACTAACAAACATTGGGAATTGACCCTTTGCGAGTCATGCTGGTTTCATGCCATACATATTCTCACACTGTAAAAAAAATCACAGAGCAAAGAGGAAACTGACAACATCGACCGACAAGACAGAGCAGGTTACTTCTGGTAGGAAACAAATTCTGCTTTTAGAAATTCAAACAATAAATACCATAACATAAATTTGTGGCTCTTTAATGTTTTTGACTGTAGCGCCTCAGTTCAAGCAGCACAGGAACAAATCATCTTTTCATATTTACTAGTTAAGGCATGGAGTAAACATAAATGAACATCAGAAAGTCTTTTATTTCAAGTCATCAATACGCACAATTGTTCAAGTTTATGTCCACTGAGGTTAATCTACTTTCCTGTCTGATTTGTTAGTAGGACAAAATGGTGGATTCTTTATTATGATTAGTCAGATCCACAATCAATCAAGTTCCTTGCTAAGGGTTAAAGTTGTTTAAATATATACCTTTGAAACGATGACTAAGGATGTGCTCCAAAATTGCTGCAAAGTTGATGAACTCCTCCGATGAGTCATCAATAGGCTCCGCAGTGTATTTTTCCAACAATGTCTTCACAGAGAACCTGAGCGAAAAAGTAAGAGTAACAGAGAGGCAATATATGGTAAGTTCAGTTATCAAGATATGCTACATAACATATACAATTTGGGAACTCCAAATTCATCAGAAAAACAAAACCATGCAGTGAAATACCACACTTCGCTAACAGTATGATTTGCATCTTACAGACAGACACAAGCGTTAGCATCGGGGCAGGCCCTGCTCAACGCTGCCATTCTGACTTATGTAAAGACAGGCATTTTCAGGAGCGGTGCCACAGCGGACTGCTGAGGTCAATCCCAATTGTCTTGTGTGCTAGACAATGCCCTTTTGATGCCATATTCACGTTACCACTCCTGCCATCACAATTGAAGTCCTTGTGCCCCTGCCAACAGCTCTACGCTACTTGTCGGCGTGGAGACCTTTGTCCTCGCCTGGGTTCCATTCCATCCTCTGCGCCAGTTGTTGTGTTTTTTTAAAAGCAACAGTATAGTGAACGAATCTCCCTTGTATCCTAACACACTCACGCTCACTTTCCCCACCCACTCACTTGCTGAACTGGTGGTGTGATCTATTTAGGGCTGTCCCGATACCATGTACAGTTCTCTCCCAGAACGGTCAAACCTGCAAGGCGCTGGTATGCTAGGACTCTAGCCCACTCAAAGGGTAGAGAAAACAGAGAGAGAACTGAGAGTCTAAAGACCTGACGACCTACATGCCTTCATGGGGAACACCAGTATTACGGAAGGGAAGACTGCCCTGTCTGTGGGCGGCTCTTCAATAGCCCGGGGCAAGACTTCCATCACCATGGGCAAGTCCTCAATCACCCGTGGGGTCACCACTACCTCTATGGGCGACTCTACCATAACTAGAGGCAAGACCACCATCTCCCTGGGTACAGCCAGCTTCAGCCGAGGCAAAACTACAACCTCCTTCCGCAAGGCCCTCATGCCCAAGCGCCGAACCAAGTAGATGGAAAGGAGATCCACAAACGCTGAAACAAAGACCAATACTTCAAAAGCAAGAAAGAGCACTGGGAAGGACGAGACAACCAATATACAGCAAGAGGACGACTCAATAGCTTCAAAAGCCAAGGCTTTTCTTTTACTGAGAAAGACCAGCTTTACAAAAGGGAAAATCAAACTCATGAAGAGCAAGAAGGCGATCTCATGGGGAAAGACGGTTCTTTCAAGGAGCAAGACCAAACTGAGGAAGGGAGAGACTGCGTTTGTGGTGGGTACAACTACAATCACTCACGGAGAGACTACTAGTTCTTTGAGCAAGGCCACTTTAAGTCAAGGGGAGAAGTCTGTCACTGTAGTTAAGACTTCCCTCAAAAGAGGGAAAGAGAAGCAATGGAATCTCTACTGGGATTTTCATCTGTGACTTAAAGACACAAATGTAACTGCAAACAGTATATGTACAGTATTTGTTTATGTGTGTCCACAAAGACTAAATTTGTAGTAGTAGAGCGTTTAAGCAGGTTGGATGTCTTGTAAGATGCAAGTGTTTGCCAGCTTGCTCTAGAATCATATGCAAATGCATTCTAGATGCAAAATGAAGTGTAAGTGTGTCTAAAATTGGCTTGGAACTGAACATGACGTATTTGTCACTGAAAGAGAATACAGGTTTTAAGATAAAGGTTTGTCTGAGAAGATGTTCAAAGATCAGACACCAATCTGGTTTTCATGAAGAGAACATGCATGCATGTGTGAGGGTGGGCACTGCCACGACTAGAATGGCTGTTATTGTTGTTCACATGCAGAAAAGGGTCTTAGCTGAATAATGATCCAGTACCCAGATTTGAGATTCTGTTTTGCAAGTGGAATTGTATCATTTGAGTGGACTAACCAAGTCACAGTAAAACGTTTTAACTTCAACCATAGCCTTACAATTAAAATGTGCATTGTTCATTCTTTAACTTCTTAATATTGCATCAAATGTAGCATAAATCAACCAGTATAACAATGAATTACACCAAAATTGTCAATAAATACACCTTTGAAATGGTTAAAACATTGTTTAATGTGTCTACCTTTAAAATATTTTAGAGGGTTTTTTTCCACTATATCTAAAGCTGAGCACACACTGCTTGTCAAATATACAATATGATCCAAATCAGATCTTAGGTAAAAGCCACAGCGTACTGTCAAATTTCTTTTATGTCAATCTGTGCAATCATAGCCAAGACTTTGATCCCAGTTGTCTTATGAAGAGCTAGTAGAAGTGGTCAGACTTTGTCAGTTTTAGATTCATTAACAAGAAGCAAAAATCTTCCAGTGTGAAACTGGCTTACACAATAAGCAAGCATCTGGCTATATAGAACTTTTTTGTTTTCATTTAAAAAAAAAACTGAAACACAACAACAACTTATTTGACTATATATTTTGTGGGTCTGACATAACAAAAGCTCATGAAAGCACACCACACCCTTGAGTCTAAGGGACTGTGTTGGGCAGTTAACACGATACCTTTCTCAGAAGCAATGTACAGTATAACTTTGGACAGCGGTTCTAGGGAGGCACAATGCCACGGAACTGAGTGATGTCACCACCAATTGTGTCGCTCAACAATGTGTTCTTCAGTGCCTTGCTTTAACGACAAGACAAAGCAGTCTACTGTCCGATCTGCCCCCAGATAGAGCTAAGGCCTCCTACGGCAGCCTCTGTCCATTCACGGCACACAGGGGAGGTATGTGGCCTTGCGGAGCCCACGTTACACTGCTCAACAAGGGCTTTATGCTGCATGGGGGTTGCTCTCACCACACTTAGAATTCTGGTCCCATCCCGACACTAGCTGTTTGGACTGTCACACCCAGCCAGACACTGTCTGTGTTCATTGGGATGCGTTGCTGCCAGGGCACATGATGAGCCATCATCACCTCATCCTGTAGAATCAGGAGAGCAGAAGCTTCCCAAGGGAGAGTTGAAAATATTTAACCCTGAACGTGCTCCAGGTGAGGTCATCTGGGCTGGCTGCTGGAGGAGACCTCCTGGAGCTTCTCCGGCACCACCACCTTCAGCTCCGCCATGGGTAACACCAGTTTCACAGAGGGCAAGACGGCCCTCAACCTGGGGAGCACATCGATCAAGAGAGACAAGACCAAGATCATGATGGGAAACTCTTCTATTTCCCGCGGGAAGAGCACAACCTCTCTGGGCTCTTCCACCATCACAAGTGGCAAGACGAAGATCTCCATGGGTGGTGCTTCCTTCAGCCGAGGCACCAAGACTACGTCCTTCCGAAAGGCTTTTTTGCCCAAGAGGAAGACTCTTTAATGGGGAATAAGGTAGAATCTTTGGGGAGGGTGCAGGGTGCTGGGAATGGGATGGGGGGACAGATTCACCAAGCTGGGAACAAATAAAGCATAGCAACATATATCACCAACAGCTGAGGAAACATCATCATCAGAGCGTACCTTCTGTGGAGATAAGTTAATGCATCTTGAATAATCTTTTTGCCATTCAAAACAAAAACTGACATTTTTGGACCAAGTCTCTTTTTTTGTTTACCTAAGGTTTTTCTGGAATACATCCTGGATACAGGTTAGTACTTAATGAATCCAACTCCAAAGGATGATGGGTATGCCATGGACTTTTATTTGTAGTTCTAATAAAAAATCTAATTAACATATTTCATCATGTTACATCGGTATTCCAAGGATCACTGATTTTGCCAACTTGGATTTCAGTTTAGTCACCTGTAGTTGTTTGATTGTGGCTGTGTCATTGCTTCATCATTTGACCAGAGCACATTTGTGTAACTGTAATGACAACCCAGTTAGATTTGGATGCTTTAAACAACAAACATTCTTCAGTATTGATTTTCTCTTTGGCTCTATGGCTGAACCAAAAGGTGTTTTCCACAAGGGTAGGGCAATCCCTAGCCCTGATAACAATGCTAATCATTGCAGGAATGATAACTCCCAACGCCAGCCAACCAAATACCTTGACTGGACACAATGCCCGGTCACAAGAGCAGTAAAAAAACACAAGGATTTGACAAACTCTACAATGTGTAAATATAAATATTAAGATGTGTGAGTCTCTGAGGGTTAGCAGGGATAGGGCTAAAATGCTAATAGAGGAATGTAGCAGCAAGACTGTCTTGGTACGATTTGACACTGAAAAACAAATGTGCAACCACTTGACAAATGGCTTTTGTGTCCTTGGTCTTGCCCACTTTGGTGACAGGCCAAAATGCCAGACCCTTTTATGAAATAATACTTCATACCACTTGTTCTTAAGATTTTGTTAAGTTTTTCAAGGCACCTCTGACTAGACACTATGAAAAAACTCCCAGTTCTTGTTTGTTCTTAGCTTTTTTTTTTTAGGTATTTCTCCTATACCCTTTCTATCAGTCACCCCTATTTCCCTGTTCTGGCCCTCCTCTAATCATCCTTTCACTACATCTCACTCCCACTCTCTATTTTGAACTTTTTAATATACTTCTTTCACCCCCTTTCATCACCCATCTTGTAGGCAGTATGTAGTATTGACTGATAATCCTGCATAAGCTTTCCCATCCTTTCCATCCAATAACTGCTCAGTAAAAATCCCCCCAGAGAGACTGGGACTGCAGATTGAAAATACTTTTTTTCTTTTTTTTATTAAGTTCATATGAATTTAAATGGCTGTGACACATCTTACAGACAACAACAGGAAATTCTTACTATAACTGGAGGAGAGGTCAGTGGGTTAGGTATGTGCAGGGAAGCTAAGTAAGTCAAAATGATTGTTTGTGTATTTGTGCATTCAGCATCATTGAGTTAGAAGTTAAAGTTGACCATGGAAGAACCAGAGGTCGCTGAGCTGAAGCCAATACATGTTTGGTAAAATAAGTATGATTTTGGCATGTTCCCAAGAAATCAGCCGGTCAGAGAACTAGATTTTAAGGATGGAGATGAAAATACACCAATTGATCCCCGTTCAAAACCTTTTAAAAATATTTAAATAACACTGATCCCCAGCACCTTTAAGAGAAATACAGAAGGGCATTTTAGACAGAACACGTTATCAAGACAGCTAAAAGTCCCATAAGACATCATCTACAGTGACTTCTGTATATCATTTCAGATGAAAAGTCAAAGTGATTGTACTATACAAAACTGACACTGAATTTAAATGCTCATCCTTGCAGAGTTCTTGAACCCTCGGAGTCCACACCTTTACAATACTAGCTTCAGCCGTCTGGAAAACTTTCTTAAGGAGATGAGCAAAACTGGCCATTCCATTACACTGGAAAGTCAAGACATGGGGACATTTCTTCAACAAGAGCCTTTCTTTGACCGCTGGAACTCTTACCTCTCAACTTTGACCTGGGAGGCAGTCATCATGCCCTATTTTTCACTGCATCGTTTCTTAAACTTGCCCTTTATTAAGGATGATGTTACTGCCATTTACTGTTCCAGATCTCATGGTTTAAAGTACTGAGCTTTTACCCTGTTACATGGAAACAATGTTTGGAATATTCTTTTATCCAAAGCAACTTACAGTGCATTCGCGATATCCCATTAGTAAACGTAAACACATAAACGTATTTGTTGAGTGCCCTTACATTGAAATCTTTATGTATCCCCTCTGACGTTTGTTTAGTCTGAGTGTAAAAACTGAAAAAGTAGAAAACTCAAACTTTGTGACTGTCTATAGCATGTCAGTGATCCAAACTGTATGTGTAACTATTGAAAAAAAGCAGCAGAAATGCAACATCACTAACATTTTGATCTTAGCGCAGAACAAACTCAGCTTTGAGATAAGTGGGTAGGTTATGGGGAGTGAAAATAACCATGTTTCTGTTACTCAGAACCCTTCTCTGTAGTGTCAACAGCTCTCAGTTTCAACAAAAATGCTTTCGAGAAATATATAGGTTAGATTTGCTCCTCAATTTCTAGTTTAGATCATTTAAAATGGGGCCAAATTCAAACATGTCCCTGACCATTTCAACCTGGTTTAAAGGTCGCTGAAGACAAAAACAAAAACTTTCACTGTGGACTGAGAGACATGACAATGGGAGTGAGGGTTTGATGATTGAGAGTGAAGGAAATAAGCGTATGGTCTCCTGATCTCAATGTATCAGAGAAATACAGACACATGAGAGAAGCACAGGAGGTTTTAGCTATGTGTCTCTCAGAGCACCAAGTAATCTGAGCTAATCACGATCCAATTAAGCAGTGTTTGAAATTTCTTTGCTAGCAGCCATTAATTAAGATTTTTCTTTTTTTTCTTGTCAAGTCCTTCGTCCTGTATAACTTACCGACAGCTCTGGCATGGCCATACAAGAGATGTGGGAAGTGGAGAAAGGCCTATGCCCTTTTCGACAAAAGTGTCTTTGTGTTTATAATAATCTGTGAGGTCTGAAGTCCATTTTTGTAATTCTTTCTAGCTCATTTTTCCACACCGCATTAGCATAGCATGTGTTTCATGTGTTTAACAATTCCTACATTATGCCATCCAGATGGTAGAACCTTGGAAAGTTTGGTTCTAACCACGGTGCTGTAAATTTAATAAATATGTGCTGACATTAACGAAGATCTATTTTCACGTTGTTCTCAAAAACAATATTTTTGGAGAATTAATATGAACCCTTATAGAACCCATATTCTTATTTACTACAGGCAAAGAGATGGGGATGATGATGTCACAACAGCTCGCAATGATCACAATCATCTCTTTGACTGCATATCCATTATGACAACACAATGGTGCTGCTGTCCCAACAGGAGTGACAGTGTTCTGTGTCCATTCAGCAACTGTACATGGCCTATGCCTGGGGCGCCCCCAAACATGAATTATTCAACACCCACTTAATGTGCTGTACCAACCAACCGGTAAAGTGCAGCTCCGGAGCAGTCCCGCACAGCTCTGCAGAACTGAATGCAGTGATGGAATTCGGTGTGTGCCTCGTACGCTTCAGTCATGACTCACCAACGCACATTACACAGTGTGCTGGGACAAAACGTGCACGTAGCATTGCAAGTGTACAGTTATTGGCATTGGACTGAGATACTGCAATCTGTGAATGCAGTGACTGCTGCACCATCATCACAAATCATCTTAAAGCTGAACAAATAAGCTTTCCATAGATCTATGGTTTGTTAGGATATGGCAGAGATACAACTATTTGAAAATGTAAGGGTAAAAAAAAAAAATCTAAATGTTAAAAAAACAAAAATCACCTTAGCGGTGCCTATTGCTAATCAAAAATGAAGTTTTGTATATTTATAGTAGGATATTTACAAAAATATCTTTATGGAACAGGATCATAATGATATCTGAATTATATTTTTGTCATTTAAAAATAAATACTGCTAAAGATATACCCATGATATGTAGGCTATCACTAGTTGTGTGGTCCAGGGTCACGTTTTAAAAATATTTTAACTTTTTTTTTTTTTTTAAACTATAAATTATTTTACTATTAAGCATTATTTTTAAGCCACGTAATGGCTTTCAATTTCTGATTTGATGAACCACTTGTAAACTACTACGACTGTAAATGACTAATTACTGAGGATTATTTAGTAAACTGACTTGAAACTGAATGATGTAAATGAAACAAAGTTGACAATACATTCATTCTAGTGTGATTTGGTGATCAATAAAATAATACAGAGGAAAATGAATGCATACACACTCATTTGCATTTGATCTTTTAATTATTATTTGCAGCAAATGCAAGGGCAATCAACCTGATATCTATTTTTTAATATAACATTCCGTGCACCGATGATGAAACATGCTTAAAAGAACAGGAACGTGCATTAAGAAAGTACATAGGGTCAAATTATTTTTTTATATTGACTTGAACAGATGCAAATTTGTGCTAATGTATGATCCTGTTTATTAGTGGTCTTTATTTGAGAAAACAATTACCAAAAGCATACTTATTTCATTATCTCCATCATCATAACTGTGGGGAAAAAAGAAGAAAAAAAAGAAATAGACAGTTTTATGAGGGAGAAGGTCATATTGTGGTTTTAGCCTGTCCAGGGCACAGCATGAAATGGTCGGATGGATGTAATGACGTCATGGATGCTGGTATGAAATAAGGGACCGTCTTCATCTTCAATATTAAGCTTTTACGCAACAACAACAACAAAAGTAAATAAAAAGATGCTATATCATATGATCTATGTTTTGTTTAATAAAACGCATGATACATATATAATTAGAAATATACTTGATGACAGTGTTAATTACCTAGTCATTGGTTTATTACAAGCTAACTGAAAGCACGCTTCGTGTCGTGAAAACCGGTTGGCGGTGTGTCATGCAATGAAACTACCTGCAGACGGTGATGAGATTCTTGCGTTCCACGCCGACGTTTCTAGAAGAGGATTTTTTCGACGTTAGACCCATAGCCATTGCGGTCTGGAAACAGCCTGACTTCATTCGGCGGAGGCTGCATCGAGCCTCCAGTTTCCCAGCGCGGCTCAGACCCCTCCCTCCTTCCGCCGCGGGTCCACTCCGGCGGAGGACACCGGGACCGCTGGGCGACATCCTCTCAATGCTCGTACTTTCACAAGGTGGCTCACGAACATCTGAAGTGTAATACAATCAGCAAACATTCAGAGAAGATCGGAACGCGCACACTTATGATTTTAAATGGCTGATGATAATATTAGTAAAATAATAATAATAATAATAACACGTCCAAAGGTCATGTGGGCGTGGAGAACTTCCTACTGTTTATTTAAATAA
>JAUMHI010000035.1:14170401-14186058 GCA_032359435.1 Enteromius unitaeniatus | reverse complement strand
GAAATAACCATTTATTAAAAATGTTACAAAAAACCACATGCTTTCAAAGGGTGTCCTAATTTTTTCACATGACTGTACATCATTACATTATTTATTACTAAATATATTTCTATATATTGAATATGTATAGATATAACGAAAGGCAAAATAACGTATCAGTGTAGATTTAAATCATATTTAATTAGTTTTTCTGATAACCATAACAAGTCCAAGGTGCTCAGAGGAGGTAACAGGAAAGATTCATTTCTCATTTCAGGTCACATGTTAGACAATCATTCATATAGGTTTAGAACAATATGAGAGGAACTAAATCCTGTCATTTTCTGGTGACGCATTCACTTGAAATTTGACTAGCAAATAAAGTACAGTCAGCCTGCAGAGGCAGTAAAACTACTTTCTACACGTTACCAAGACAAATGTTAATTTCTGAAAATTAACTACCCTTCAAAAGGTTTTGGGGTAAGCAAGGCCACTTACACAAAAGACACAATAAAATCGGCTTTCACTCTCGAAAATGTACAGTCTGTACATGCCTAAAAGATATCGGTACTTATGTTAATCAAAATATTTGAGGAAATCCGAGAGCTTTCTGAGCCTTGATAAGACAGCTACGCAACTACCATGTTCAAAGCCCAGAAAGGTAGTAAGGAAATTGATAAAATAGTCAATTTTCTATCAGGAGTTCAACTCTAATGTTATGGAGCTACGAGAATACTCTTTGTGCACAAAGAAAACAAAAATAATGACTTTATTCATCAGTTCTTCTCCAAATTACATAATCCACCATATTTTAGAAGATATTACATTGGAATCTAAACTTAAAATCCTTTACAAATACATGATTACGGTCGTGCAGAATCACACATACCGAAGCAATCATAATACTGATGTACTTTTTTTATTAACATAATAAAGCTTAATTAGCATAATAAATCCCAAATCTGATAAATATTATTTGATTGGGCCGTTGTATAATTCCCAGCTCTCCTGTATCCTGACAGATGCATTTACTACACATACACAGAGTAATTGAATTTACCTGGCTTAAATCATTTATGAAACATGATTGCTCTGACCTATTTGAGCCGCCGTTCTTAATTTACTTGTGTGCCTTCGGGTTAAAACAAAATTAAATAAGATAAACAGTTCAAAACAAGATACACAATTCGATTAGGTGAGGAAAATCTTATTAGAGCCAATCGTTCTCCACAAAGCTCCTAATGGGTTTCATAGAGTGTAAAGACATAGCTTTCAAGTTTTAACTAAAACCGCTGACTAAAGCTGTCGTAAAAAGCCACTGTCAAGTTTTTCCAAAGTATTTTGCCAGTCTATTCTCCCTCGCTTCCTTTCCCCTTAGCTGGGTGCGCCACAGTGGATTTACAGATGGGCTCGCAACCTAATTAGTTTCTAATTAGATTACACTGACGTAAGGTGCGCATTGGAGGAATAGCACATTCTTAGAAACACTTAGAGTGAAGAGAATACTTTCACACTCCTACACATCTGGGAACAATTCCATAGAAAGTGAGTGAATTCTCAGCTGTATATGGACGCAAAAACGAGTGAGACACAAGCACATGGGAAAACAAACAAACACAGTGTTGTATGTAGGGGCCTGCATATACACTCAAAAAAAGTATGATCACTTCTCACGCATTTTAAGATGATACTCACTGGTCCTCAATGATGTCTTCACATGAACAGGCGATGATGTACCCGGCAGAGGATGCCATAATGGCCTGAACGGAGGACACCAGTCTGAGAAAGGGTGAGAGAGAAAAAAAACAATACTGCAAACACTCTTAGATAGGAGATATTTGAAACCATTAATAGCAAATTTTGATGACACCAGTTAAAGGAAGGGCCATCTAAGCAGGATATTAGTCTGTAACCTAACTAAGCAGAAAAGCTCATCAATACACGCACTGCAGCCAAATGTAACCTTACATGCAACGAATTTACTCAGCAGATTTTAATCAGACACATTTCATGCAAAATGCCTTCAAAACAAGGTAACAATCTCCGTGTAATTTAGTAACCGACCGATAAAGCTGCAGATATTTGGGATTATTATGGGATTATCTACTTCATTAATTTCAGGCACCCATTTTCAAATATTTTTAGTAACTTTAACAATTCTACTTGTAAAACAAAGTGTTTATCTCAGGTAATATCAATATTACTGATGAAGTTAAAGAACTACAAATAACTGCTTTGTCAAGTAATCTTTTTTTATCATACCTTAATAAATCACATATTACAATTATAGACTTTATCTTTTATAAACAAACAAAAGAAAAGGCACAGATGCGCAAGTAAACAAAACCAGGTAGCTTGAGCCTGACAGCACACATCTCATTTTCTCTTCCCTTTATTTACCTGGACGAGACGATGACAGCATCCTTCTCACTCCATTTGAGCCCAGGAGCATGTTTCAGGAAACGCTTGGACAGCAGGAAGAGGCCAGGGAAGAATATGGAGCCAGCTGCAAGGATGCTCAGCATAATCTCGGGCAATGTTGCTCAATGTCACTGTGTGTCTAAAAAGGAGAAATATTATATTTAAAAGTGAATCTTAAAAAAAATCAAATCAAATCCATATATTTTTCATAATAGGATGTACAAACAAAAACAACCCTGCCATTGATGAAACCCAATTTTAAAAATAATGATTTAAACAGACAAGCAAGAGATGTATCTTAATTTGTAATAACATTGTAGCTTGATCGTAAGCATTACGTTCATAACTTGATTCTCATCAAAATCTGTTCACTGAAAAAAGAAGAGAGAAGGGCAAGGCAAAGACAGAAGGATGAAAAACGGGGAGAGTGAAGAAGGAAAATTAGACCACAAAAATCCACATTAGCACTCGACAAGCAAGACATATACCTTTCTTAAATCAATGTGCACACATCAGCTTAAAATACCACTCCTCTCTCAAGCCGAGTTCAAATGACAAGGCATGCATTGTGACAGCATGGCGCAGATAGATTCCCCACATCTTCGGGAAGACAATTTCAACTGCATCCCTTCACTGATCTCATTATTGCTTTGTAAGGAGTTCTTAAATTATTCCGGACAACTGCCATATTTATATTGAAGCAGAAGATGCTGGGATGTTCGGGTGGAGGGGTGGGGGGGAGTCCGTACTAAAATAGGCATGGAAAGGATTAGCAAGCAAGAGATTTAGAAAGATTACTGCAGGGAGAGGGAGGGGAGCGAGACGAGGGGACACCGAGAAGAAAGAAACGGGATGTGTGGGAGGGTGGAGGCCGTCATCCTGTCCTACAGTGAGGGTAACCTTGTGGGAGGAGGTGAAAGGGAGTGTATTATTCCTGATATATTGCTACAGTGGGACTGTGAGTGCGTGCCTGCAGCAAGCCAATCACAAACGCGGCGTAAAAACACTTCTATCCAAACCTGCAACAGACATTACAGCAAAACCTGACATGACAGCCAATGCGCGTTGGTCATTCGTTATTCTGAAGCTGGCACGACTCTGTTAATGCAGCACGCAAATAATTCAATAATTCAAACCAATTCTGTTCCGAAAACCCACCACAGACGCGACGCTCAAACGAGCTCTAATCTCGCCAAAACTACATTATAAAACCCTCCGCCGCTGCTTACGTCATCTCGGTCACGCACCGATTTTATCCGTTCGCGTAAACAACAGCAAAGCAGCGAAAAGGCTCCGGCGCTCACGACGCTACCTTTAGAGCTAGCAGGCTAGCGGCATCCATCCTATTGTGTCGTCCTCGCCAGCAGAGACCCAGCAGCAGCGCACGAGTCTCTCCGGGACCTCTAGCTAACAGGTTGCGGGCGATAGGCCCGCTGGCTGTGTGTGTGCTGACGGCAGCCAGTAATGAATCGCTTTCCTCCCCACATGGCTGATGGAAAAAACCGATTGCAAAAAAAAAAACGGGGATGCGCCCCAGAGCCCCCCAACACAATATGATTATTGTACGCCAGCGTTCAATACGTGCCAAGCCACTCTTTCGCTGTAACCCGTTCAGACCCGGAGATAACAAAAATACGATTTAAAATCGAGCCATTAGTCACAATAAAATGAATAAATAAATATGAAATCCATTACAATGAAAAGCCAAGACATCCAGAATATTGTTTTAATTGAGAAATCTATGAATCATCTGAATGCTTTCGATTAATGAATCATTTGTTGAGATAGGGCTATATTTGGCAAATACACATCTATGAAAATCTGGAACCTAAGGGTGCAAAGAAATCGAAATATTGAGAAAACAACATTTAAAGTAATGCATATTACTAATCATGTTTTAATATATGTACAATTGAGAATGGACAAAATATCTTCATGGAACATTATCTTTAAAGATTTTTGGCTTAAAAGCCAGATCAGTAATTTTGCCCCTTATAATGTGTTAATGACTATTGCTACAAATATACCTGTGCTACTTATGACACGGGTCACATATGTATAGTATAATAACAGTACATTATGCATAATTACAATAACCTTAAACCTAACCCTTTAGCAAATGCATGTTGTTAATTAAGAAGTGTGTTATTGTATAATCACACTGTAATATGGCTCTTTTTAAATTAATCTTAAAATCTTTCTTTAGTTTTAATTAAGTGTAAATCTAAATAAATGCATTAAGATAATAAATTACAATTTATTATCACCAAACAGGCAAAGTTGGATGTTATTACAGAAGCAGCACTGGTCAGATGTGTTATAGGCAGTCAATTCACATTTCCGTCAGGCACGGCCTGAAAATGATCGTTTTAGGAAAGGCAGCACAAATATTGTAGTATGCATTACTGAATCCATATTAAGCAGTACTATACATAACACAGCAGAGAAAGGTGATGCAAGTTATACATATAATTGGGTCTAAATGGGTTAAAGCATTCCTAGCAGGGGGACAGGGTCTTATTGCACAAGAGTAAAAGCAGCAAAAAAAAAGGTAGTAGATTACATTATGGCTGAGCCGCGCTGTTACGGAGATGGACAATCCTGTCACAGTCTTCCAGAAATCGGATCACAAGGTCCAGGAGGCATCTGTGAGACGGTCCACATGATGTTGCTGATTTATCCTAAGCACTTGATCCCAGAAAGCTGCACAGGTTTTGGATTGCCAGCACCTGCTGGGAAAATACAAGCGTTATATATAACAACGAGGGAAAAATCCAAGGACGGACAACCGTAGAACTTCACACTTCGTCTGTCCAGCGAATGCATCCCTACATATAAAAGACCTGATCCGCGTCCATCTGCGCTTCACAAAGCTCTTTACTCAAGCTGAGTCAGCAGATCAAAAACTGCAGAGGCCACACTCGAACATTAGCCTTGCAAATGACTTATTTAAATGAAAATGCAGTCTACCCGTGGCGGATACCTGCAGCAGATGGATGAAGAGAGAAGCAGGTATCCAGGCAACCACTTAGGTCCCCGGCTCTGCCTCTCTGACCGCCTCGCTAGGATTAGACAAAACAAGTGGGGACCGGGGAAGGCAGGGAGGGTGGAATGGCTTACATTTGACTACAAAACATGTGCAAATCCTAAACCAAATGCTTAAAGTTATCTAAATAATGGCGTTATTCTAATTCGCCTGCATGCAAAGCAGAGAAAGGAGTCACGCTAGCTCTGAGGCTAGCTCTGTGCTAACGTGACTGAGAGCCTTGCTGACGGATAAATACAGCCGCGGTCTCCGTCCTTTTTACATAATCTTTAACTGATATCACCGGAGAAGTTAGCATATCACGGAAACGGGGGGAAACGGGATAGCTTACTGTTCATGTCTCGCCGTTCAGAAAGCGCGTCTTTTCGGCTGGCCTCCGTCCTAAATGTGTTGATGATATTAATTTTACTTTTAAATCTGCACCGCGAGTCTTAGTAACTAACTGCTGATTGGCCAACCGAGAAGGCCGCGACAGATTTCCCCTTTGTTGATTGGTTTCAGCTTTGATTGACAGTAATTGTGACCAATGGCGAGTAAAAACAAAGTGACCTGATAGTGCGAGACCTTATTAACTATTTATGGTCCGACGTCTTTTTGTCATCTTTCATTGTTTCAATAGTCCGTGCCGAATATACAGAATTATGAATGTTTTGCTCAAATAATACGTATTATTTGACCACTACAAGCAGAGAGTAAGTTTAGAGTTTAAGTTTTACAGTTTTGAGTTAGCATTAATTGTAAATCGCCCGTTTTTTATGAAATATAGCTGTTTACGTTCACGTGCTCCTTCAAAAATCAAAATGATTTAATAATTTAACTTAATTTAATTTAGATTAAACAAACCTATTACATAGACCTACATAACTTTTACTTAAAGCTTTAGTCCCTGACGTGACAGAATGTTGTTGTCAAATTAGTGTCAGTGCATGTTTTACATAATAGCTGTTTAGTGTATTTTTTAATATGCAATATTTCTATTAGGCATGACGGAAATTATGGTTAATACTGCACTCACACCAGCAATGTGCTCTAACCAGTTAAGTGTGAATGTGCGAAGTTTATTATTTTTAGAAATACCAGTATGTGAATGGGAAGTTTCACTTTATACATCAGGCCCCTGGGGCCTAAAAAAATTAACTTGCCATAATATATATTTAATAGGTGTGCTGCTTTTAGAATTCTTTCCTATGGCGTTCTACAGATAGCATGTTTGGTATGACTGTGATGATTTCTTGATTCAGTGCTTGTGCTCAGTTTGCATAAGGAAGTGGGTCACCAAGGGTTCCAACTTAACTTCAGCCCGTTCACAATGATAACTCAGACCATAATGTTCATAATGATACACGAGTTTTATGGTGAAGATCTTTGGTTTCCCAAATTGAATGTGTGGCGAGAATCTATTTTGATGTTTAAAATAAATCTAAAAACTATTGCATTTTGTAATTTATTTTAGCTGTGCAATCTTTCTCATATCAGTGCAGGCCTCTCCTGCAATCTGTATCAGCTACTGTTTTGTGTCTGCAAGGCAATACGCATATGGACATTTTATGCAGATGCAGTCATAAAAAAGGTATCCTAGGATCCATTTGTGGTTACTTTGGGGACTTGAGAAGATAAAAATAAAGCTTGAGAACGTACTTACAATGTGCAGATTAACCATGTACATATGGTTTTACAAATTTGCATGAAAAACATGGCCTTTCGTATGAGGCCCTCGGACATTGGGATTTTTATTTACTGTAAGAGTCCAGCCATTTTTTAAAGTTTATCATGTAAATCCTGATAGCTGTAGTTGTAACATTTATAATCATCAATAGATCATGCAAAAATATAGTTTTTAAAAGCATACCTTTAAAAGTCATGATGAAACAAGTTTGGTTGTTTTCAGTGGCAGGTCCAGAGTTTACATTTTGAAAAAAAGAAAAAGAAAAAAAAAAACGAAGAAAATCAAGCGTCGCTCAATTACTCACGATGGGAAGAATTTTCATTTCATGCAGATTTCAAACACCCCACAATTACAAAACATAAAAACCTCTTTAAATCTTATTGAATTAAATAATATTGTTCTGTCCAGTAAATGCAAATGCAATTGCAATAAACCAATAAGATGCAGAGGCAAGGTTTCCAGTGTCTGTCTCTTTAATGTCTATTTTACCTTAATTCATGTCTCTCTCTTTTTTTTTTTTCTTAAAAACTTCAAGTATTTGTTGGGAACACAAAGAAAAAAAAATTATTTTCCTCTAAAATGCAAAGACAAAAAAAAGGAGGAGAAAAAAAAAAAATACAGATAACAAGAAAGTAATAACCATCATAAAACAACTGTTCAATCATTTTATCAAAGCCATAATAGTCATTAACACCAATATCAAGTTTTGAATTTCTTAAAAATGTCTAACATCTATCTTACGACTAAAAGAAATTCACCATTTACCTAAAAGGTTCACTTTCTGCTTGGCAGTCAGTAAGACTGAACCAACCCACTGATCTTCATTCCTGTCACTATTTTGCTAGTTTTTCTACCAACACAATAGCAAAAGTGGTCATAAAAACAACTTAAATTTAAACCAAAATCAAAGAAAAAAAAAAAAAAAACCTGGTCACAATACATGGGAGAAAAAAAAAAAGAAGTTCCTATAATAAAATTAAATAGCAACAGCACATTTATAAACGTTTCTAAAATAAAACTAATGCACTGCAATAGCAAATCCAAGTGAAGTCCATACATACATGCATTGAGAGACATTAATGATGATGAGCAATAACTGCCTTGATACATCCAGTCGTGCCCTGCGCTTGTGTGGCCACCTAGTGGTAGGAGGCAAACGCTTACAGTACTGGGCATTGTTGAGTATTCAGCTCTCTGCAATAAACCCAGAGAGCACCAGCGACTGCCAGGACCCACGTCTACAGTATCTACAGTTCATATCGTATAATATGAAACCTGAGCTCTAGACGCGCGTTACTTTTACAAATGAGTCGGGGAGGTTTTGGAGGTATTACACAAACAGCAGCAGTTCCCCAACAACTATCTACTAATGAACCATAAGCCACACTGTCCCGACAATCTGCTCTGAGGGAAAAAGAAAAGCAGACAGATTCAGAGAGAGACTGCGGCCCAATGGAGCAGCTCCACACACATACACACACTTGACGTCATTCGACTGCATTACAGTACATTTTTGATGAACGATTGGGTTCAGTCTATATACACCAGCCCAGTGAAATGAGGCCGGTTGAGGTAATGAAATATATATAAAAAAAAAAATTAAAAAAAAATATTACAACACTGCACATCCCCTAAACTCTCTGAAACTGCAGTTTTTTTGTTTTTTTTTTTAAAAACACTCACGGACCAGATAGCTCGCTCATGAAACCCACGCACCTGGTCCGCCAAACACAAACACCTAACAAGCTGGACAAAACAACAATAAATTAAAAAGAGAAAATAAATAATATTCAATCTATCTTCTCTGCCTACAGAGCCTCGCCCAATCAGAGAGCAGGATACTGATATCCATCTAGTTTGGTCCTAAGGAGGGGGACGGGGCCCTTGGGAGGAGGCTTCAGGTGGGAACGGAACAGTACCTACGTTCCACAGATAAACACATACTCCGGCATCATCTCTATACAGCATTCTGATACAACTCTAAAACTCCAATGTGTTTGCTCAGGGATCATTTCAAAAGAAATTGAGAGGTTCCCCCAAAAGGAGGGGAAAAAAGGGATATCGAACAGAAAGCATTCAGATGAATGAGGAAGCAGTAACAAAGAAGAACTTTTGGTTACCAGAAATTTCAGAATAAAACCTAAGAACCCGCAAAAGGAACACAGTGATAAAAGTCTATAGACAGAGTTTGGAGATACAGCGGCAGATTGAAGATGGCCACGGTGGCGATGCTATGGACTTGTGGGCACGGTCATCTCATCGGTCAAATCACGGTCAGCGCAGTCTCATCTTTTGCATTATTCCAGATATCTATATTGCACAACATTGACGTTGGCTCATTTAGTCATATTCAACGATCCCTTTTTTTTTTTTTTTTTTCTGTGGAGAATTCTATTTCCCGTAATCCTCAAGCACACAGCCAGTATAAAAGTGTTCTCAGCAGCATCAGAAGCATTATTCATCAGTGTCGTGTAAGTGGATCTGGAAATAAACGTGTTTTTCTGAGAAATCCCCATGGAATGAGTGCTGAGAGTTCTTTCAAAAGCATGTGATCCATCTTCATCTCCGAAGCATGCTTGCTCCTATGATCCACATTTCCCAGAATCCACCTCATCCCTCATCTCTCTTCTTTCCTTGATACTTTTGAGGAATGCCACGCTGTGGATCTTATATTAACAAGGAGTAAAACAGAATTAAATGGATTAACAAGCATGGACTGTTGAATGAAGTCGTTGATTCATTTTCAACTATTTTTGTAGACTCATGGACTATTTTAATGATGTTCTTACATTTCCGGGCTTTGAATGGGTCAGAAAGCTCTCGGATTTCTTCAAAAATATCTTAATTTATATTCTGAAGATAAAAGGTCTTAGGGGTTTGAAAGGACATTACGGTGAGTAATTAATGATCAAATTTTTATTTTGGGGTGAACTATACCTTTAAAAAGGTTTACGGGAAAACTAAATACTAAAATAACTTTAACTTGAAAACAATTCACTGTCACATGACACTTTAAAGTTGTTGGAGATGCAAGCAACATCTTGTCAGACTGCCAGATAACAAAAAGTCATTTTCAGAATTTACTGCAATTCGTTACTGCTTTGAATAAGTATTTATATTATTTATTATTCAAATGCTGTTCTGTTTTTAATTTTTTTGACCAAAATTGTAGTGTTGATAGTGCTCTTTTTGTCACTAAAAAAAGGGGGGGGGGGGTCATTTTTCATTTTGAGTGCATGTACTGGAAAGAGAGACGTCAAAACACTTCTTATACTCACCTAATGAAGGTTTTGAAGGCTGCACTCTGGGGATTGATGCACAAAGGCACTCGTTTGCCTTGCTGGTGCTCTGTTATAAAACGATGGATGAGCTCTGAGATGAAGAGAGTGAACATGCCATCAAAACAGGTTCTTCATATCAAAAGATAATGGAGACTTCATCATAACACAGGGTCAGAGTGAGTCACCTTTGCCCTGCCAGACAGAGTGCATGCTCTGCTCATAGTTGTGGCTGAAAGGTCGATCCGCAGGCGGCTCAAAGTCTCGGGTGTACACCCTCCCGCTGGGCACAGAGTAACAGCACTTACACATGCAGGTGTGGTACCGCAGACGACCCTCATCCAGGTACGGATGAGACAGAGCGTCACTGCCCGAGATACGCTTAGCCTATAGACAGAGACACACAGAATATTACCTGAAGAACTCGGGTCACTTTCACTTTAAATGCAAATTTTCAACAATGATAATTTCTAAAGGATCACATCACACTGAAAACTTGAGCTGACTTTTCATCACAGAAATAAGATATAAAACATGTATTCTAAACTGTAATAGAATCAATAATGATGTCAATATACTATATTCTCATTACTCCCACCAAATCATTAAAACGCACCCAAGTAGGAGTTAAAAACCATGCAGAAAACATTAACATTTAAGACATAGAGAGTATCACAGATGTACGTATACAGCCTCAAAAGAACCACAAAAGCATTCGTCAAAATGCAGTCAGTCATCACTGCGATCTAGAAAAGCCATACTCACTGGATCAAAAACTAGCATGCGGCACAAAAGATGAACAGCTTCATGTGTAGCTCCATCTGACAACATGTACAGAACAGACAGCGAGGGCTGAGAGAGAAAGCACAAAGAAAAGTTAGAATACTGCATTTGATTTGAGGACAGGTTTACATCTTTATGGAAGTCGTTGTAAAGGACGGCGCTGAACCTGTTTGTGGGGTCCTCTAAGAATGTGCGCTCGTGCTCCTTCGCACGCGGATGCCATGGCAGAAAGAGGAGGAGTCCCGAGGAGATCAGTGATCAGATCCAACTGAGAGAGGAGGAGAAACACTTTAATTCACTATTACCCAAAATCACGTTAGATAAAAGAATTAAAGAAAATTATTTTCAACAAGATTAGTGTGTATATTAAACAAAAAGTAGTGGTACATAAACGTTTTAGGTTGGTATGACTTTACCGTTTTGTGAAAGAAGGCCCTTAAGTTTACCAAAGCTGCATTTATTTGCTCAAAAAAATATTCTGAAAATTTGAAATAACCATTTTCAAAATTTATTTGATTCCTGTGATGGCTTAAGTTTCATTATTTCCTTGCTCCAGTCTTCAGTGTCATGTGATCCTTCAGAAAAATGCCATTTTGGTTCTGTGTTTTTTTTTTTGTTTTGTTTTTTTTTAAATCAAGGCTAAAAAAAAATATTCTCAATGTTTAAAACAACTGTGCTGCTTTTGTTTCTGTAAACGGGATTGTTTTTCCAGAATTAAAAAATATATATAATTTTGCTCAATTTAATGCATGAATATAAGCAATACTTTTTTTCAAAAAAACATCCCCAAAATTTTGAACAGTACTGTACATCCTTACCTGCTGTATGGGGCTCTGAGCCTGAAAAAGAATGCGTCTGCCCAGCAACTCTGCAAAGATGCAGCCTACAGACCAGACATCTATCGATGAAGTGTAATGCTGGCATCCCATCAGAACCTCCGGAGCGCGGTAATACTGCGTCACCACCTCCTGGGTCATGTGACGAGAAGGATCCGGCTCCTCCACTCGTGCCAGGCCAAAGTCACAAATCTAAAAGACAAGCAAAAGTGACATCTCACTTTGCCATTATGATGTGCTTCAGCAAATCTGATGTACACATTACCTTAAGCAGACAGTTGCTGTTGACCAGCAGGTTCCCTGGTTTGATGTCTCTGTGCAGGATGCCTGCAGAATGCAGGTACTTTAGCCCTGCGAGAAACAGAGAGGACATCTCATAAAGCACATTGACGAGAACACCATAATCACATCACCAACGAGCCAACTGTCCTAACTCAAAAATGAATACTTCCTTATCCTGTGGAGTAGCTCATGTGAAGTTAAAAGGCAGGCACACAAAACAAAATATCTAAAAGGATCTGGCACTTTTTTTAAGAATAAAAATTCTTTAATCCAGAAAATTTTTAATCCAGCCAAAAATCCCTACATAAAAAAAATGTATAATATACACAGACATTTTTAAAGGCATAGATTAATGGCATAGATTTGCCGCCATAGATTAAGTGTGTTTCTCGCAAGCTGGTTACTGCTGCGGCGGGGCGGAGGATCGTGATGTCTATCGGCCATCGGCGATGGCATCGTCTATCAACCCAACCCTATAAATGACCACAGCGGACAAACACCAATGACAAACCTGTTCAATCATCCACGGGTACAATTACTCCTGCTCTCCACTAACAGTGGGGCAACATTAGCACAACATTTTATGAACATTAATTGTATGATATCGAATTTTGGTATACAAGTATGATTCCATTAATATGGTCATCCCTACTCCAGATTCATCATAAACCAACACAGCTAGGAGATTCACTCGACTCGACTAACAACAACAGTAGAAATAGCCCCAAACAAGATTAACAGTTCAGTGGGATTTGCTAACAAATTTTATTTTCAGAACATAAGATTAAAGCTTCCCAGGATGATTACAAGGTCAAAGATAATCCCATTCTGCAACACAGGCACAAAAACACATCAAACTTTCATCTGTCCTGATTCTCAAAATTAAAAGGAGAAAAAAAAACATGCATTTCAAAAGTGACATATGCACATGTGAACTCACCCCTGAGTATCTGGTAGAGGAACACCTTGATGTGATCGGTGGTGAGAGGCTGAGGGGAAACGATGACTTTATGTAGGTCACTCTGCATGAGCTCCGTGATCACGTATCTACAGACCCAGTTAAGAAAACAACTGACCTGCAAAACACCTACAGACACAATAACAACTTCTACTACATGTTTGGGAGGCAAAACGAGTACATGTATATTTATCATGCCTCTATATTTATACTTATATATAATTTATATACAAAATATATGTAATAGAAATTATACACTTTCCTTAATATAAAGGTGTGTATTTATACATACAGAAATATACACATCACACACAGTGCGTAAACAAAATGTGATTAATTTTTCTCCAGCCCTAGTATATGTATAATCTATTACGTGACAGTGAAGGCTTGTACTTCTTAACACCGCTACTTGCAAATTTATTTACCAAAGCTAATGTTCACTTGTATTTGGCGCTTGGCAAGGTTTTCATTTTAGACGCTGGATGCAAACCAGAACATTCGTAACAAGTAAATAAGTGCAAAAACAGCTTCACATTATGCTAAACCGGAGGTCAAAATAAATACTAGCCTGTGCTGTACAAATGTATATTATAAAGACTAAAAATTCAAAACTGTAAGTCACTCATAAAACAGCAAATACACATACAGTATATGCAATAGACAATATTTTGAAGAATGTGGGTAAATAACAGCTGTTTCTATTCTATTGTATTACAAACTGTGGCCATCGTGGCAGATGAAGATCATACATCTCTGAAAACACTGATGCATCATCGGGGGTCATGCGTGTTACTATTGTGTGGTTTTTGAAGCATCAGCTTTAAGGGGGTACTGTACACTTAAATTATATGGATTCAAAACAAACCAACAAAACCAAAAAGCTTTGTGTTCAAGGTCTGTCATCTGGGATGACATGAGTATGAGTAAATGATAAGAGAATTAAAATTTTCAATGTAACATCCCTTAAATCCCCTTAGTACTAAGAAATGAATTGAATAAAGAATGAAGTATCGGAGGGGAACAACTTCTGAAGGATACATCTCCTCAAAGCAGTCGATTTGTGGAGGTTGGAGAATGTCGAGGGCAGACAGCACCTGCCAAAGCAAACTCCCATCATTACAAAATAAAATGCAATCGAGTTACAAAACACACACACTGCATCTCTCAATAAACCCATTTTCTCCGTCCCGTGCATGCAAGCTTCCCTTTTCTACAAGTAAAACTTACGTTGTCATGTTTAAAGAAACACAGCATCCGGAGTTCCCTGAACACACGTTTGCAGGAGACCAGGTTCTGGAAGACATTTGGCATTTTCTTCAGAGCCACCTTACGCCCGTCCCGAGGGTCCGTCACAGACCTGTCAATGCAAAAGGACAGCCAGAGTGTGTAATACCACCACTGCCAGTAACATTTATTTTAATGAAACATTAAACCACACTAAAATTAGTGCTGTACACTATAACTGCTCTTACTGCTTTTCTAATCACAGACGACACACAAACGTCTGAAAGGTGGTGGAACACCATGACAGAGAGCCATGTTAAATCAGTGTCCTAAGATAACAGAGGGACTTACCAGACCACTCCAAATGCACCATAACCGATAGGCCGATCAGGCTCCATTTCAGCAGGACTTGGAACCTCACTTGCTGGGTTACTGTGAGGTTGTGGGATGGCCGCTCCTCCGCCTGCGCTTCCCCCGAGAGATGCCGGGTGTCTGGGAGTCCCAGCGGGTGCGTTGGGCCCGGTCGGGTTTGCGCTGAGGCCCGTTGAGGTAGTGCCGGTCGTTGTGTTGACACAAAAATACTTGTGGCCTAACTCTGATCCAGGGAACAAGTTACCACACACTGTTGGCCGAGAGGATCCATGGAAAGCCATCCTACACGATAAACACAGGAACTGTGATTAAAGCGAAAACAAATGACAATTCTATCAGCACCTGAAGAATGCGGATAACCAGACACATTCCGTTCTCATTGATTTTTATGCTATTTTTGTCCGTACAATTGCAGTCAATGGGAATCAAAACAACATACGGTAAAAAAAATATAGGCTAGATTAAATTGTTTTCCACAAAATAAATAAATAAAGCATAGAGATCTGAAGTGACATGGAGGCAGGTATGACAGTTTTCCCTTTAAGTGAACTATCCCCTTCAATTGATTACCTCCAGTCCAAAAGTATCTAAAAACACACATTTCTAAAGTATGAGACAAAACAGACTTAAAATCCTGGCAAATTTACTAGCCAAAGCTAATTTTCACTTGTATTTGGCGCTTGGCAAAGTGTTAATTCTGGACCCTGGATGCAAACCAGGACATTCTTTTAACAAATTAATAAGTGCCAAAACAGCTTAATGTTCATGGAGCACAAAACAAAATGGGCAGTGTCCACTAAAAAACCCAAACC
>JAUMHI010000035.1:14126900-14158812 GCA_032359435.1 Enteromius unitaeniatus | reverse complement strand
TCTTTTACTTTATTGCTTTATTTATTTATAATTTACTTTATTTACTTACATTTAAAATATTAATTCAATGTCACAAACGGTTCATTAATGGTTCCCAAATGGTTCATTAACCTGGTTTCTGTTTCCATGGAAACAGCAAGTTGTGGTTTTCTAACAATCAGCCATGATCATTGAAATACATTAGTTTATACAGAAAATACATTACATTTTGACTTCATTCATGTGTTGATCTTGTAAATGTTATCTTTTTGAAGCCAAAAGCCAAAGAGAGAATACATGCAGGCATCCTAAATGATATGACGATGACAACTTTATGCAAATAAGTGTCTCATTAACATCTTCACTCATTTGCATCCTTCTCCAGCCACTAATGCAAACAGCCTAACCTCGGATCTCTCTCCAGTCCCCTGTGAACTCCCTTCCCACCCTACCGTTTTGCCCCTCCCTCACCCGGTACGGGCTCCTCGCTCAGCGCCGCGGTGTCCACCGTGGATGGGGGCGAGGCTATGTGCTCAGGGGGCGGGTCCTGCGCGGCATCCGTGAGCTCCGGCAGAAGATCTGATTGGAGGGTCGCGTCAGTTTGGGACTGCGAAGGCGGAGTCTGTCACGAGAAGGGGCAAAATCACAGATTTTAAACATTCTTTTGCCTTGTGAATGAAAGTACACCGGTGCCATTACGGGCAAACGCTAGCGGTTACGACATGAATTTAAACGAAATGACAGAAAGGCTATCAGAATAATTTCTTACCTGAAAGAGGAAATTGCTCCAAGCTGCATCCATCATGACGTGTTGAACAGTACAGGCGCCGCTTGAAATAAACTAGTCGGTTTTTTCTCCTAATGGACAACGTCTCCTTCCACTATTTTATAATAAAATGTAAAGCTACCAGATATAAAATGACAGTGAAATTTAAAAAGTGAAAGACTGCATATTACACGGACACTGATAAATATATATATATATATATATTTTCCCTTATTTCTAAATGGTACAAAATAAGAAATGACAGCTGTCAGTCACAGGATGATATTAACGCCGCGTTGTCACATAACAGTGGCCTGCCATGCTTAAAAATATAATATAAGCTGAATTTCTGCATGTAATGTTTTCTTAGTAATTAGAACGCTGTGAAATAATTCATGCAAAAATAACAGGCAGTTTAATGTTTCATTTGCTCGCATGGCGTGGTTAAAAATAATGCCATCAATTTTATTATAAGATTCCCCATCCAGGCCCGGAGCGGCATCTGCGCGAGCCTCGGCGTTGCGTTAAATCTCATTCGCGTCTGGCGAGCGCTTCACCGGTCGTCGTCCATGGCTCCGCCTCGGCATTTCAATCGAGAGGATGACATTTTTTTCCTTTTTTTCCTGCAATACTCTCACCCTCCCACCCTCGCTCTTTCTTCCTTTTCTTTTTTTATCCCGTCTTCTCTGCCCCGCTATCTCTCCCCCACCGCCGTGTCCCCCTTGTTTTAAAGGGATAGTATATTTTGAGTGAACACCCCCTCTGTGTCTTCGTCCCCTCCTCCACGCGATATTCTCGAGCGCGGTGTCCTCTCGCGCCCCTCCGGCGCTCGAGTTCGGCCGACGCAAATTACAGCATAAACATCGAGATCAGTTAAAAGAAACCATCCGCGCGTTCTTCTCCAAAAACTAGCCCCACGACACAAAGATTCTCGGCGGTAGACAACTGGATGTTCGTATGGGGGTAAAAATGTCGCAGGTCCTTAAAGGTAAAGACGCACGCAGACGCAGCTGCGGTAAATAATAAGCGGCTCCAGATCACTGCCGATAATAATTGTACGCGCCCAATGGGATTGAACACATATATATCAGATTCACGCCCAGCTAACAGCTCTGAGCTCACAGTGTGTTGCTTTTTGAGTTTCGCAACGTTCTCAGAACAGAACGTTTTGAAAGGAAATGGAACGGTGGTTTTCGGCGGGTTCTCCAGAGAACGTTGCTGTAACGTTCCCTTAACTTCTCTACAGCATTACATCATCAGCACAAAACCCTAATCTTCATCCACTGATTAATACTGGCTACATCCAAGGAATTCATTAAACGATATTAAAAATAATATCAGCAGCTTGTTGTGGGGATATCTTTATTGTTAAATCTTCAGTTACAGTACAAAAAGGACTTGTCTTCACAATCATAGAACTCTCATATATATTTGATCATTTATAACATAGAGACAGCAAACAGTGCGTCTACCCCTCTACCACAAACCAATACATTCAAGGCTATGGACGAAAATGATGAGCCAGAGCCACTGGTTTAGTATAATAATGGCTTCACACGCAACTAATATTCAAAGTTCCTGCAACAAAAACAGCAATCTAATAAAACAGTAATAGACAGGCTCATACGAAGAGTTCAAACATAATTCAATATCACAACTAATGATAAAACAACAGCCAAATACAGTAATACTCAAGTGGCTTTCAGTTGATGTGTGGAATGTGCCCGTCTGTGTCTCTGTGTGAGAGAATGTTGGTTTTAAATAGCAGAGCTATTCTAAAATGCTTATTCCAAAAACAAATAAATTAACCCATCAAACATTATGATATATGACAAACATGGTACACTCATAGTGCAACTAGTTCCATCAACAGGAAAAAAAAGCACAGGAATACAGGAATATGGATAAAACTCATAAGGAATTTGCCCAGGTATTGATAATCTATATTAAAATAAATATAAATGCTCAGTGAGGCTTTGCAAGGTCCCATAACGGATTTCCAATATCTCATCCTCATACTGGCCCCATTTTTGTTTCATCTGATCTCTTTTGCGTGGCCTTTGTCTAATTTTTCTTGTTTCTTACATCCTCTCATGTCTCATTGTGCTTTGCTCCGCTCTCTCTCACGGTCCGCCACATCGATAGCAGCCATGTTACAGGAGGCGGTGATGAGGTGGAGGAGGCTAATGGCAGACTTCATCACAGAGACCACAGCGCAAACTCCCAGCAGCCACTGCAGCCACACTATGTGACCAAAAAAAAAAAAAAAACGTAATTATTCAAATAATTAATACTCAAAACCAATATTTAAATAAAATATGATTTCTTTAATTTTTTACTTACTAGTTGCCCAGGTTATAAAACCCAGTATAGTGTTATAAATATAATAACCATGACAGTCTGTGAAAATAGTACAGCGAGAAGCAGCCTGCTGATACTCACCCTGGGGTTCCTCAATGTAGTGCATTATATACAGCAGACAGAAGAACAGCTCGTTCCCCATACACATGAAAAACAACACCGGCTGTGGAAAAACAACAATGTCAGAACAGCCTATACATGCAAACTATATTATCTTCACTATATACTATCTATATATCTTCACTATATACTAGTCTGTGAGTGAGTGTGTTACCCTGGATGTGTAGTACAGCCGTAAGATGGGGTTGCCAGAGAGGTCAATGGTCTTGTGACTTGTGGCTCCCTTCATCATGGAACTGAAATAAACAACTCGTATTATTAACGATGATTCACGCAGAACATTTAGTAATAAAACAGTAAATATTGATAGGAGCCTGTGGAGATCCATGAAAGTACTCCAGGAGGTCTATGGAGAAGACAAAATTTTACTGACAATTCAGATTTTTTTAAATGAATATGAACTAATATTCTAACACGCGTCATATAATATGTTAGTTACTGATTTTAATTATGTGTTACAAGGTAAATCTAGCTAGCTGAGAGATTGTGGCTTCAAACATGGCTCAAAAGAGTTTTTTTAAGAGTCATGATGAAACAGAAATGGCAACAAATTATTTCTTCCTTATTATGAAGTTAATTATCAAAAAAGAAAATCTAGGTCAGGGACTTGGTTCTATCAATCGACTGTTAATTGGATGAAGACGGATCTGAATATGAGCTTGCAGACGACTGCAGTTTATCGGTAGATGTGTATCAGAAATGTGGGAGCTTTTAATTTAGCATTTTAATTGGAATGAAAAGCAGACTGCAATTAGATAAATGAGGTGTGCCTCTGAGAACTATGTGTGGGGGTGGCAGTGGTGTCCCATGTTGCACAGTCAAGGCAAAATGACTATGGAGCCGATGTCTCTGATGGATGATGCTTACCAATCTGGGATGAGATAATCTGTAAATATGATGAGAGATTTCTAGAGACCCAAAGACACCCGGCCCAAATATGGTCTTGAATTAACTATAAGCATGCATCTGTCAGATGTGACATACAAAGTGCTGCAGGGATGGAGTATTTTTTAGGGCAACCTTAAAGCTAGCACGACCCTGGTTCCCTCCACTAGTGTCTTTTGAATTATTGCTGAAAACCAACAATATTTATGATCCTCCTTACACATTTTACTCACCATGACAATCTTCAAAAATGAACACATATTTAATTCATTTTTCAAGCCTAAATATAAGACCAAGCAAGTGAAAAGCTAACATTAGGCTGTAAACAAACTACAGCACAGCCACAAGATTACAATGTTACCACCACTTTCAAATCTTTTATTCAGAAATTTTGAATTTGAATAATTTGCATGAGCATACATATAAGCACTGAGGCTGTAAAAGCCAACCTTTGGGTAGAGGAGTTTTTCTATTCAATGTGATCAATTTTAATGTCACTGACAATCTCTCTAGGCCCACTTTGCCACATTGCTTTTTTTTTTCCATGGATAACCAGAGAGGATAGTAAGAGGAAAAAGGCAATGAAGCAACACAAGTGATTCTGGTACGTCACATGACAAAGACAACATGACAGCAGCCCTTATTTCAAGCATTTAACCAAAAACGGTTCACACTGACTTCGGAATGATGAGGCTCATTTTTCGGGATTTAGCACCCTATTGGATAAAAAATGTTTTGGACACACCTGTGCAGGTGTAGCCAGTGGCTAGCCACGTCCAGACACATGCTGAGCTGAAACAAGAAAGTGTAGGATGGGTACAGCAGTGCCAGGTTCACCAGCAAACACATAGTCGCACAGCGATCTGTCAGCATGTCCAGCATGGCACCAAACTTTGTACCTAAGAAAGAGGCGGGGATAAGCACAGACAGAGAGCCCCGGAAAAGAAATAATGTACAACACAATGCTGAAGATCACTACCTTGATTTAGAGCACGGGCTGCGTGTCCATCGAAGGCATCCAACAGAGCACTCAGCAGGTAACAAAACACTGCCGGGACCGGGCAACAGGGCATCAGGTAGAAGGATATCAGAGCCAGGACAATACGGGCATATCCTTTTGACAGAACATGCAAACCATAAATATATTTATAATGACCACACCCTCTAATTGGTAATACAAAGTTATTTTATTTTATTTGTAGTAGGAAATTTAGTACCATGTGGCCTTAAAACGAGGGAATGATTTTAAATCGATTTAAATAAAACAAAGGACTGGTTTATAGGCCATGAGAACAAATTCTTAATGTGTGAGCTAAATTTAACAAAGACAAGGTACAATTAATAAATTAATGCATTGTGTGTATTTACTAGAAAGAGGGAACAAATGAATGTTGTGGCAAATTCTTAATTTGTGGCCCTGAGTAAAACCAAAACAAGGAAATTATTCATAAAACATTTTTTTGATTAGTTTTTGAGATGTGTGTTCCACTGAAAAGTTAAGGCAGATGAAAACATGAGTTACATGAAGGGGAGAGGTTTAAGGTGAATAAATGATTTGAGTCCTGCATGTGTCCTCCAAGTTTAGCAGCTCTGATCATTTCATTAAACATTACTATGCTAAGTAAAAAAAAAACAGGCCGTACAATACAAAAATGATAAAAGCTGTAAGCTAGAATTTTACCTAAACACCTTTTTGATCTTGAAGCACACATTTAAAACGAAACCTCATGTGTCAGAGGGAGGCGGTCTCTCGCTAACGGTCGCTAGTGAACATTAAGTCGCTCTGCTGACACTCACCGATCAAATTCGGGACGAACAGGAAGATGTTTTCTTCGGCCATGTTTCTGTACGGACGGGTGAAACGTCTCTTGCGGCTTTCTGTGTTTCTATTTCCCTCTTCAGAGCCCTCGGTCTGCTGCCGGAGGACTGGCGCTGCGCGTGACGTCACGCTTCCTGTGTGCGCGCGCGCGCAAGCTGTCAGAGGAATCCTCCCCTTTAATTGGCACGCGCTCGGTGCGTCATGTCACTGAACGCGTCACACGCCACGCTGACCCCAGATCAGCTGTGTGTCACTGACAGCCCTGTGACAGCGCGGGGGTCATCTCAACACAGACATTAGTTATCTTACTCAATATATCAACATATATATTCAGTAAAACCAAGTTCCCTCTCCTCTCATAGATTTGCACAATGGGCTATTTTACTACTTTGACTGCTATCCATCCATCCACCATCTGTGCGTGCAACGTCAATTAGAAAGGGGTTTATCGGTCAATAAGTTACAGAAGCTTCCAGTTGTAATTCTGGATTACAAACATCTTTATATTTAAAACGTAATATACAGGTCATTAGCGCTAAATAAATATGAATACGGGTAATGTTTGTGCAATGTAAAGTGGTGTATTTTGATTCAATGTGCATACCCCACTTTCCTTTCACAACTACTTTAAATAGATTTAATTTAGACCAATTAAGATCATGTTTTTTTTTAAATGTCGTCCATTTAATAATAATAAAAAAGATTAATGTAAGTGGAATTATGTAATTCTACAAAATATAGTTCATGGTTACAGAAAACGAAACATTTTGCAACAAAAAAACCCTTATGCGTATTGTTTTTACATTAAATACTCAACATTCTGGGAAGGTCATTTAAGTTATAAAATAAAAACCTTAACATAACCATTAGAGTCTTGCATAAGTTCTTATACTGACTGTTTGGTCAATCATTTTCTATTAATTCTTTTATGAAGTCCAGTTGATCACAAAAACCTCCATTCAAAGTAGTGGAAACATTAGTTATATTCATAAAAGTATATAAAAAGGCACATTAAAAAACTAAAAAGAGCATCTCAAGTCTTTTAAGCCATGTTGATGTTCCAACCTGATCATTATTAAAACAAGAACGTCGCAGAGTGAAGCAAATGTACAGAATGCAACAGCAAAACATCCTGTAAATATATGGAATCATTCTGTGACTAGAACTAAAAATAGCCCTACACCAGAACCAACATGTGCTTTTCTGTAAGCAACCAGTAATTCCCATTCAGTACTGCCTACATCTCTATGGAAACTATCTTTTTCTTTTCTCTACCTTCAATGCACTCTCGCTGTACAGAAAACATGCTGAAAACAAAATGTGCATTATTCCAGACAGACCACACAGGGAAGCTCATTTTCTTTGAATCCTTTTTAATGACTTGTTAATCATTTTCTGTACAAGTTCTATAGCTCATGTGTTAAAGAGTTCTCCTGTAGTCATTTCACCTGAACGTAATTTGGCCTATTTTTCTGAGCTCCCTGAACAACCAAGCTCTCCGCCGCCCTTTCAAACATCCCATTTTTGCTATGCGCTTCGGCACAGGCGACACACTCTTCCAGACACCCGCAGCTCCAGTTCTTCAAACACTGCAGGATGAAGACAGCAATTTCATACATTTAACCTTAAGTTTCCTACCACCAGATACTGAAACACCCCCTCGAGAGGATACACTAATAAGAATCCAGCATGTGTTGCTGTAAACACATTACATGGTAGCCCAGAGCTACAGATGGGCAGAGGACTTTTTTTCCCCCTCCGCTTCTGTCCAGAGTTTAGTCAGGAAAGAAATAAGGGAATGCGCTGCTGGGAGGAAAAGGTGTTTGGGAATGAACACTGAAAATGGAGGAAGAGGTGATTGGCCAGGCACAGGGGAGTGAGGTACTGCACGTCTCCTCAGTTCAGGAGAGCAAAGGGAAAGTCCGAGTGATCGCTGGTGTCTTTAGAGAGCTGGCAGTGTGGGAGCACAAAAGATTTCGCTATTCCCGGAGGAAAAATACAACATTACTGGCAAAAAAAAAATAAAAATAAAAATCGAGCTTAGTCTTTCACCAGGTTCTGACGGGTTTGCTGGAGATTTTGGTTGTCGATCCAAACAGCTTTTGATGCCTTTTGTCCGTTTTATGCATAAAATGTAAAATTCACAAAAAAAAAGTAAAAAAAAAAAAAGTAAAAAAAAAAAAAAAAAAAAAATGAAGTGACCTGCTGGATCAAACGGGGGTGTTTGAGACACTTTACAGTTGTCTAGAAATGTTCTATACAGCTAAAAATGTTCTGTACAAGTTTAATACTGGCTCTAAAATACTACTTTCCAGACAATGCACTGCACAATAGACTCCTACCCTGAGATGTAACAAGGAATGCTGGGGTAGGTAGTCCTTTTTGTTTTTTGTTTTTAAATCTAAAACGTAGAGACTTAAAATTCTTACTGTGACACTGCCAACACATCCCACCTAGTGGTAAGCATTGATAAAAAACAAAAAAAAAACCAAGTAAAAAAAGAAAAAGATTGTACAAAGAAAAATTAGTGTACAACACAAATATTACAGCGGCAGTAGTAAGTGTAATAATAATGACAGTTTCTATTTTTTCCATCTCACTTCCCAATTCACATAGCAAAACTATTATTACCCTATATAAGAGTTAGTGCTTGTATATACACATGTTGTATAAGTACAATATAGGTAAAAAGTGTTGAACAGGAAACAATCTTACGACTTTTGCGGTCAAACCTTTGACAGGTGATGTATTATACACATATATACTCAAAGTCATATATAAACGTCTGTTGTGTATGTTTGTATACAAATGGTCTCTATACATCAGTCTCATGCACGGAAACTTGTAACCCAACCCTTTTTTTTTGGACATGTACATCATATTTACACAGTCAAGGAAATGGCTTATTAACCCAGCCAGTTTCAATCTCTTTTAACAAGGAAGCTTACCATGCCTACGCAAAAAAAAAATCAGACACTGAATTACAGCCCAGTTAAAACCAACTGCAACTTAAATGGCAGCTTGCCCTTATTAGGACAGTGGGCGGAGTTGCTTTAGGTCAGCTGAGCCTCTAGATGGCAGTATGACATGTGGCATCATTTAAAAATTAAAAATAAAATAAAAAAAGAATACAGGGTACAAAAAATTGTTTTAAAATAAAAACAAAACTGCCTTCTGTCCTTGACTCACATACAAATGTACAGTTTAAAAACCATCACTGATAGATGTTCTTTTAGTATTGTTTTAGTGCTATCTACATAATTACACAAAGATCAGTTTAATCACCCTTTTAGTTCCTCAGTTTATGCCTCTTCTCCCTGAAACATGCTACAGCACCTTCTATTGCATCCGACTCGCTTGCTCTGCTCCTGTTAGCAGTAAAACTGCCATTAGCAGGACTCGGCATCCTCTGGCTCAAAATCAAGTTACACTCATCAGACAGAGTCAATGAATAATTCTGCCATTGTACACCCACCCTGATGTCATTCACCCATATGAAACACAAAAGAAAGAGAGCTCACCTAAAAGTGAAAACACTGTCATTTTAAACCTACAGACTTTGTTCTTCAGTGGAACACGGTAGAAGATTTGTTTGGTTACCATCTTCTATGTCCCACAGAAAGAACAGTCAAAAATTTTGGAATGACATGCAAGTGAAAAAAGGATCAAAAACCTCTTTAATGCAGCTATTTTCCATATGATGTAGATTCACAGCTCCTAAAAAACGAGGGGCAAGTTTGGTTCTGCTAAAAGATTAATGTGTGAATGCACTAATTGTAATGAATTTTCAGACCTCAATTTTATGAATTGTCATGAATTTTCTGCTCAAACAAAGCAGATGGACAACCCTGAATGTAGCACAAAACTAAAAAAAAAGTAAAAGTAAATTACTTCTATGGTGGTTTTTGTTCCTTTTTTTTAATCTTGACAGAATTTAAAATTTTGTGTTCAATGAAAAAAACAACAACATTTAGGGCTTGAAACAACACGAGAATGAGATAAATGACAGATTTATCATTTTTGGCAAACTATTCCTTTAACGAAAAAGGGTCTTTAGTTGAATTGCACTAAACGAACTCAGCTTAATATGATCCAGGTTTAGGCATAAAATAATATCTTAGGTAAGTCTTTTAATGTTCAAATCTTAAACCTTTAGACGTGCAAAAAAAAAAAACCTGGACATGAAAGAACAGAATTCAATGGTTCTGTCTGACGGTTTAAAAATAAAACTAAACTAAAATGAACCGGCTGAGGATGAGCCCAATCTACAGTATTGGCACCACTTATATTATTTTCATCTCTTCCCTCCTACACACACAACAGCATAGCTTTCTGCTCCAGTTACAGTACATCTCTTGTCTTTCCTGTTCCTGTTCTAAACCCTGAGCCCTCCCGCATCCCAAAACCCTGAGATCTATCTTTTTTTAAGTAAAGGTGTGCCCATCTAAATACTGTTTCTCCACTCCACCTCCAAGTTGGACTCCTAAATGAGTTAGGTGAAGGCCTTTTTATCCCTAAAACCTGAACTTCCTGTCTGACCTCTACGAATAGGAGAGGTGGGATCCGTTGGAGATGTGTGAAGTCACCGATGTACTTCGGCTCAAACCTCCATCAGCGCCCGACCCGCCGGCACCTCCGCCCGAGGCTGTTCTCCGAAGTGGCCCTGGACTGTTTCTCAAAGCCATCAGGCTTGGGCCCCTCACAGCCAAGCTCTCGCCCCTTCCTCCGTAGCCACTCTGAGAGGAAGAAGAGGAGGAGGAGGATGGAGGGGAAGATGAGGAAAAGGAGATGGGTGGAGGAGGTGGTGGTGGAGGGAGGAGAGCAAGGGACTGCGAAGAGGCGTGGGACGAAATGTGATGCGAGTGGCCGTGAGAGGAGGATGAAGAGGAGTGGTGGTGGCCTCCTCCGCCTACTCCCCCTCCGCTGCCTCCTCCCCACTCCCTCTCTCGGCTGTCACGGTACAGGTGTGGTGTGCTCTGGTGGTGGTACTGCTGCGGTATGTAGCGCAGGTGATGGTGCGAGGACGATGCTGATGAGGCGGAGGAGCGAGAGCTTGGAAAGCCACGGGCACCCATGCCGTCTAAATCCCTCTCTCGATCTCTCTCTCGGATGGAAATCTGCTCTCCTTGGCTGAAGCCGGCTGTACTGTTTTGGCTGCGCCAAGATGGTGGTGCCGCTGAGTTTTGGATGCCGTGGCTCCACTGGCTGCCTGAGCGGGGAACGGGACGCGATGGCCAGCCCCCGGGTCCGGATGAGGGAGGGTTGGGGTAACCCTGATTGTAAGCCTCAGCAGGGATGCCGCTCAAAGCCATGTTACTAAAGCCCAGGCGCATGCTTTCAGAGTCGAAGGACTCAATTTCTCGAGCTTGGTGTTCGAGCAGAGCCCTGATTCGCTCAGAGCGCTCATTCTGAAGGGACAACATCTCCTCCTCGATCTGAAGAGAGGCAAAAGAGTGACAAAGAAAAATAGCATTTGAGGCTTATTACAATACATAGTGTCATCTTATAGAAACAATAATTCTGTCATTATTTCATCACCTTCAAGTTCTTCCAATGAACATTTAAGACACTTTGAAGAACATGGGTAACTGGTTTCTGGTACCCACTGACTTCTATAATATGAAAATAAAATGCTATGGAAGTCGATGGGGACCAGAAATGGTTTGGTTACCAATATTCTTCAAACTAATTTGTACAGATTTGGAACACCACTGAGTAAACGATGACAGAATTATAATTTTTGAGTGTACTATCACTTTAAGGCAGCCTATAGGTTTTTCGAACAGAGCCATCACAACCAATTAACTCAGGAATATGTAACCCATTTCTCTCTCTTACCCTCTGCTCAAGAAGAGCTCTCCGTATAGACACCCTCTGCTCCAGGTCTTTGACCTCTCTCTCGTGTTGCGTGTCTGTGTGCATCTTTATTTTGCTCTGATAGGCATTCAGCAGCTCCAATTCCTGCTGCAGCTGCATGCGCAGCGCTCGGTACTCGTCCTCCTGAGTCTCATCCAATCGCAACTGTTGGATAAACAAAAAAGGCAGGACATCAGTAGAGAAGCAGCCAATCAAGAGATTTAGGTCCAGTGTGGTACAGGAACTGTGGATTAAGTGCCAAAACCTCATAAATAAACCTGTCAACATTTTTTTTACTTTAAAATAAAAAGATTTTATTTTGTTAAAAGAAAAAACAGCACATTTTTCTTCTTAAAAAATATTTTTTTCATTCACATTATTGATAAAAAATGAATTCTATGAAAAAGATACATTACTAAATGCTCTTAATTACTGCCCTTATATTATACTATATTAATGTTAAAAATAGCATTACATTAATCCATTGAGGATATGGGGAAAAAATCTTGACTGGTTTATTGTGAGATTATCATCATTCTGTGATTGTGCACCACTAAATGTGAAACAAAACATTAAAGAAGGTCTCTCCTTGCCTTACTCACAGCCTGTGTGGACAGCATGTCTTTGATGGAATGGTCGTACTGCTCGGCCAAGATTGCCAGTTTACGTGTTTGCTCCTCTTTGAGTCTCTTCAGCACGGTTTTATGCTCTGATTTGGGTGTGGTCTCCAGCAGGTGGTTGCGCAAGGCTTTGTATTGTCGTGTCTGGATCTTACAGGTGTCTTGGAACTGACGTTTGATCTGGAGCTCTTTTGTCTGAAAGAAAGTGCAAGAAACGTGCTTGAGCACTTGACATTTAACTAATCAAATGTCTTCAATTCCTCTGGTGTGTATTCATCCCTGAAATGCTTGATTAGGTGTCATTTAGATGGTTAACAGAATTTTTTTTTTGCGGTATCTTACCCTTGCAAAGTTGTAAAAATTGCATCTTTTACAATTCATTCCAAATTAAAATCCAACAAGATATTCACATTCATAGTCATAATCTCTCAATTTTACCCAATTCTTTTGTGCACACTCACAAACAATAAAAAAAATCGCCTCACCTTTAAGCTCTTGGGTTGCTGGCGGACCTCCACAGCGTGTTTCTGACGGAGTTCCTGCTCGCGCCGCTTATTATACTCCATCTGATTGGCCAGTTCGCTCTGGTGTTGTGTTCGGATCAGGTCTGCCCGAGTGCGCTGGACCAGCCCCAGCTGCCTGAACTCCAGCTCTTGAGTGGACTCGTGATGTCTCAACAGCATAGCACACTCGAGATCCTTCTGAGTCTGACGTTTATTCAAGTCCTACAGGGACAAATAAAGACACAGCAAGAGATTACAGACAAAAAGTGAGGTAGAAAGCAAAAAAGTTCTCATAAATGTGTTTGTCTAACCTCTCTGAGCAGGTCCTGCTCTAGATTGTGTCGCGCCAGCAACATCTTTCTCTTGTATTGTCGGCACTGTAGCTCGTAATACTGCCTCTGTCGTCGTAATAACGAAGCCTCTTCCTCAGCCTGGATCTGCTGCAGACACTCTTTCTGCCTCACCAACCATTCCTGCTTCTCTCGCTTCGGTGTGGACTGGTTTTCACTCAGCTCCTGTTGCCATAGTAAAGGATTTGAGAGTGACAAAATCAAGTTATGGATAAGTAGTGGTATCGATGCCAAAATGGTCAAAACATGAAGAGTTTGACAATTTTGTTATTTAATGCTATATCAAGTAGAGTAATGCTGAATTCATATTCATGAAGACATAAGGAGAGTTGAGTCTTTGACAGCACACCTCCTTGAGCTGCTCCTTGCGTTGCCTGTACTGGCGTTTCTGGGAATCCAGGAGGCTGTTGAGTTCTTTCTTCTGCTGGTTCAATATGTGCTGCTGAAATTTTTTCTCTTCTGTCTGCGCAGCTTTAATCTATAAAAGAAAACAAAACACAAGATAAAATATCACCAGGTAAAAACAAGGCTGTGATAAATTGATCAAAACTGAAAGAAAACATGTTACAATAAAAACAGCTTTTGTAAACGTATGATACTCCCGTTCTTGCACATGACAGAACAAGGGATTGTGAAAGATCTAGTATCTAGTATTCATTTCTCACCTCTTTTTCCAGGATGGCCTGATGTTTCTTACTCAGCTTGTCAGCTTCACTGCTAAAGTTGTTTCTCTGGGTCTCCAGCTCTTTGTCCAGTCTGAGCTGATGCTCGTCCATTTCAGACTTGAGTTTGTTCTCCAAAGCCAGCAGCTGTTTCTGGTGCTGCCTCCTCATGCGCTTGTATCCAGACATTTGCTCCCTCAGAGCTGAGCCCTGTTCATGCTCCTGAATCTGACGCGTCACCTGGAAAGAAAGAAGATCTTAACTTCTGATATAAAGGAAAAAATGGTCTCTGAGCTGGAGGTCAACTAGGAGCTTACAAGAGAGGCTGTGCGGATGGTGGCGAAGTGGTCTCTGTTTCGGTGCACCCTCCTCCGAGCGGCCGAAGATGGCTGCTGTGGAGACTCCATCTCCGGCTGATATGGGTCATCATAAATATTATCACGTGCCTGACAGATGGATGGACAATTAGGAATTACTCGAGGAAAAGACTGTTTCAGAAGCTTGTGCACTGTCTATCGTTGACTACATACAGTGGGGCGGTGAATGATGGAGCTGTTAGACGTGACTGTCTGCTCTCCCTCCTGCATCATGGCCATCTCAGCACTGTCGTCGGAGCCATCGGCCAGGCTGTTGACTGAGGAGCTCTGGGAGCTGGCGCTGATGGACATAGAGGGCACAGACTGAGAGCTCTCCATACTGTTCACCGTGCCCGTCTGCAAGAGGTACTGCTCTGCTTCCTACACGCACACAAACAAAAAAAGATGTCATGATCTTTTCCTGTTTTCTGCAGTATAGAATATAACAAAAGAGCAGAAACTGGGCTGAACTGGACAGAGGGATCAAAGACAATGCTCGACCAGCCTTTGGATGTACCTCTTCCTCCTCTCCTCCTTCCTGTGTGGGGCCGTTGAGAGTTTCCTGAAACAGGATCTTCTTCATCTTCCTGTACTGCAGGTTGTCCAGCTCTCGCACAGCGTCTTTGGTGCGCGTAATCAGATCCATCACTACAGAATGGGGACGCTCTCGGCATAGGAAATGGTGCTGTGAAGGGAATGCATGGTGTGAACCACAGAGCTTCATTGCACAACCTCAGTGTGTTAACAGCCACAGTTACAGCAGTTGTATTTGTCTTACTAAATATAGCTATTTATGATTGAATTGTCCTTTTTGTTAATAAGCGTACAAAAATCTGGTGTGAGCTATTCATCACCAGGTAAAGCTGTTTTTTTTGTTTCTTATTTTTACTGTTACTCCTTTTTGTATTGTTCTTGTAGGTGTTATTCTGTTTCTTGCATAATGCCAATCAATGGCAACCTGTACAATCAACTGTTAAAGTTGCAAAACAGAAATGTATAATGTTACAAAAGAGATCCATTTCAAATATCTGCTTCTTAAGACTCAGTAGCGCAGCATTTAGCATTCATTATGCTACAAAAAAAATTACGGTTATTGTGGACTTTATTTTTAACAAACAATTAACATGGATAATAATAAGAAACATTTATTAAGCACCAAATCAGCATATTATAATGATTTCTGAGTTCAAGTTCTGGTTATTTATAAAGCACATTTACTAACAGCCACTGGCATGTATTGGATGAAGACATTTCATCCAATTTTGTTTCTATATAGTGCTGGAATATAAAGTGCATGACAACTGTGATTATTTTAAACTAATAACAAGGTAATTACGTAACGATGACAGACCTAGCAAGAACAAAAGTTCCAAGGGGGAGAGAGAAAATATGAGAATGAAATGAATAATAAATACAGAAAAATGTGTGTGTGTGTGTGTGTTAAAGTCTCACATTGAGCAGCACATCTGAGGTAGGCCTGTCCTGAGGGATCTTTTGAAGACAAGAGTCCACAAAGTTACGGAAGTAGTCCGACCTGGTGACAAAGGAAATGTTAAACATGCATCAAAGACAAATATTCAGAAAATATGATGCTGCAATAAAAATAAAAACAATTCTATATCAACTTATTTTCAATAGACAAATGGACACAGTCTGCTCGTCCATTTAGAAATTTGTTGCGAAAAGCTTCCAGTTAAACTTCTAGTTAAATGAGCTGTATAAAAACACTTGATGATGCTGCTTTTTTCTCAGACTAGAGAGCCCAAATACAAATTGTTTTACAGCAGTGATTTAAAGTGTGAACAGCAATTTTCCCCATCTGATGGCTGCTTTTCCACAAAACCTCATGCTATATGACCCCTAACAGTTTCTCCTCCTCACAGCAGTCAAAAGCTTTGCGTAAGAGTCTCTCAGCAGAGAGAGAAAGCAGCTGAAATAAATACGAACAGCTCAACTCAAAAGAATCAAACAACATTACCTTTCTTTACAGGTACAAAGTGCATTGACATGTTGATTATGGATGAATTATCATCATATTACAATAAACTACTACATCAATTGTTGTCTTTACATTCTCTCTCTCTCTCTCTCTCTCTCTCTCTCTCTCTAGAGAGAGAGAGAGAGAATTATAGTTTAAATTATGCACTTAGCAGCTAATAAAACAGTAGTTTATTCACAAATTGCAAAGCAAATAATAGGAAGAAGGAAAAGACTACACCAAATGGTTAAGTTAAATGAACAGGAGAAAAAAAAAAAAAAAAAAAACAAGACCAAAGTTCTCACCAGTGGTTTGATGCCAGGACAGGGCTTTCGTTTTGCGCAATGTGGTATAAGGCACTCATAGCATTCATATTGAACAAGGGTGGCTTCCTTTCAGCTAGAGAGAAAGACAAACAGAAATATAAAGCCAATGCAAACACACGCACAAAAGAATCAAGTCAGAAGAAAAGATGGGAGATCACAATTTGCTGCAAATGACAAAGACTAAGAAGTATGAGTGAATAAATGAAAACGCTGGGTGAGACCTAGAGAAAAGAGTAGAAGTTAGCTTACAACCCAAAGCAGCTTAGACACTAAAACCCAAATCCCTTTCCCTAGCAAAAGACAGACACACAACACAGACTTGCAAGCAGAGAAACACGCTGGCCCTAAATAAACCCCCTTAATGCTCGACATGACCTGATGTTTCAGAGGTCAGTGGGAGGTGGGAATCAGTTTCAAACCATCACAAACCTAGTTCGATGGAGGTGATGCCAAGCGACCAGACATCCACCTTCCCATCATACTGCCCCTCGTCCATGGCTAGAATCACTTCTGGGGCCATCCTAAACACACGAGGGCACAAATTATGTTACACAGGACTGTCTTTGCCCTTTTGAAACAAGTAAAAGCACAAAATACAGTACAGACACAATTTAATGTTCTCTTTCCAGTTTACCAAGCCCATTTATGGACAAAAACTATGCCAAAAATTGCTCATTTAAAACAATTTTATCAGCAATGTGACTGTTATGATCATTTTAATGTGTTCTTCATTTGGCACACAAAATGTTTTAAAGCCTATGTTTGGCAATCCCTGGCAAAAAAAAAAGTTTTTGTTTGGCAAAAAAAAAAAAATGTCTCATATCCTTACCTAGGTTGCATTATTTGATCAAAAATAGAGGACAAAAACATTATTATTAATCTTATTATTTGGAAATATTTGTGTTACTTAATATTTTTGTGGAAACTACATTAGCATTGTTCAGAAATAATGAAGTATTCAATATATATATATATATATATATATATATTTTTTTTTTTTAAGCAATGCAGAAGTGTTAATGGTGTATGAAAATGCTATAATTATTTATGTACATTAATTTAGAAGTGGAAACCCTGACTATTGTTATAAGATGACTTCAAGTAAAATCAAATGAGAGAACAGTCCCTTCAACCAAATAATCAACTGCATTTACAACTTACCAGTAAGGTGTACCCACAAAAGAGTTGGCAGGGGAAACAATTGAGGCAGAGCCAAAATCTCCAAGCTTCACCTGACCTGGCTCAGTTAGCAGAATATTACCTGCCTTCACATCTCTGGAAAAACAGAAATAAAGACCCATGCATCTTTCAGCACTGAAAAAGATCTATTGACATCAAGCTGAGAAACATCAACAAAGCGAGCTGATGTCAAGATAAAAACAGAAAGCAGGAAGGGTCTCACCTGTGTATCATGTTATGAGAGTGAAGGTAGGCGAGGCCCTGAAGTGCACCGTGGGTAATAGCAGCTATTTCCACCTCCTGCAGAGGCTTTTTATGCACTGTAGGAAGAAAAGAGACAAAATATTTCACACTGGGAAAATAACACAATCCAGAAATTTGATGATTACAATATTTACACCTGCATATACCAACTGATGATGATACAACTACAGCACAGCAAATATAAATTGACACCTCAAATGTCAGACAGGGTGGCTGAGAGAGCATAACAGCTTTATTTGAAAAGAAAACAGGACGTGAGGAAGGGTTAACATGAACTACTCACCCTCTAAAAGATCAGAGGCTGACCCTAGACAGTATTCCATCACCAGCTAACAGGAGAGACAGACAACATTAGCACACGCCACACAAACACGTCACTCACATACATATGCGTACGTGCTTACCCATGCTGTGTGCTCTCTGAGGTAGCACCCTTTGTATTCGATGGTATTGGGGTGTCTAAGCTTCTGCAAGAACTTCACCTCCTTTATGATGTCCTGCCATTTCTGGGAACCAACACACCAAGAATTAGTAAAAAAAATAAATAAACGTTATTTGTGAGTTTAAAACAAGTTGGATTCAGTACTACAGAGATCCAAACTGTATTTGGATCCTGACCTCGTTAGACTGCTTGCCACTGAAGGACATCTTCTTGATAGCCACCACTTCATTGGAACGTACATCATGAGCCTGAAAGAAAAATGCCGTCATGCTGAGCTCGTAAACAAATGTCCACGACAATGACACAAATATCGGCATGGCTTGCTTACAAAGTACACGGCTCCGAAGCTGCCATGACCGATCTCGCGGAGATCAGTGAAGAGCTTCTCAGGATCATCCCTGTAGAAGAGCTCAGACACCTCTGAGTCCTTTGGGGTCCCAGTACGCACACTGGCAGGCATGACTGGCTCCTGGGATGCAGAAAAACAAAGAGACACAGTGTGTAACTATGTATGCCAAACAAGCAATTGCACTGTATTATGCTTATCAAGAAATTACTTTACTGATTACTTTTAATGTAATCATGACAGGCCTTTTTCATCCCAAATGAAAAAAAAAAAAAAAAAAAAAAAAAAAAACTACAGCCAGTTTAAAGTCACCAGTCACCACCTTCATTAGAAACATATTTTAAATATAGGCTTAGTAACGTGAATGGTTTGAATCAAGGACATACCGTCTTTGAAGACAACATCTGTTCCAACACATGAGTCAAAAAATAGCTTATCTCAGTACAAAAACTGGTTTGTCTAAGATTTTTAAGAAATTCGTTAAATTCTCTTCCTCAAAACCCCATGTGACATAAATTCCTTGTCCCAATCAAGCAGACTGAAAAAATGAGGAACAAAAATCATAGTCACTGGTGCAGTTTACAAGGTTATGTGGTGTAAAAATGAATAAATGTTCCGTGAACGACACTAGCCATAGACAAACAACAATGTCCAAGATACATACAGCTTGATTCACCGGTCAAAAATTGACACATTTGTTTGGGGAACAACATTTGGCAGAATGTGCAATTTTATCAGATTACTCAATTAAGTAACCAATTATTCAATCCATTCGAGCAATTTTTTGGCTGCAAATTGGCGTCGGAATGCAAGGATCTATTATTTAATCTCATGTAATGCGTCTCAGTGGATGACAAGCAGTGTCATGTCTGCAGCTCCATCATAACATAACAATAAAAAAGAAAGACAACGGTGGAGACAACAAATGGAGGAAATGTTTGTGGTGCTATGGCTGTAACACTCCTGCATTTATAATGTTTTCTTAAAGAACTAGGCGATTTAAATGACAAGACACATGGTTTGCTAGTTACTATGCGTTTGCGCTCATGTCACCACCTGTCTAGCCCTGCTCTATTGATGACAACATTCTCTTCATTAAATGAATATTCAATAAAAACATGCAATCTGACATGTCTTTCGTTCCGATTTTAGCAGTCAAAACCGTATGAACGACAAATACACAAATATATATAATACACCAAAAATGTGTATCAACTAGACTTAACTTAAATAGAAAAAAAAGAGATAATAAACAAACATAAAAAAATTAAACCAAAATGTGGGCAAACGGCATATTTCTAAAAAAAAAACAGGTATGGTTGGGGTAAAAATGTTCTTCTGGAATAAAACCAAGTGTGAAAATAGCCAAAATGCCACTCTAAACTTGTGAAGTTCTCTCATGTCTTCTCTGGCTTGGCATGTATGCCACAATCTGGCATCTGCAGCACACCATAAAAGACTCAGAAGTCTGTGACCCACTTAGAAGTTGTGAGGCTCGGTGCTGTGCATTAATAATGAAGATGCAGTCATCTGCCCTGGTTGGATGATTCAAAATCAGATGTGTTGTTCCTTCATTTTCATGTTTTTCAGGTTAACACATCCAATGCTGTTTGTTTGCACTGCGTGAATATTACATGAATATTCCCAAATATTGTAAAGAAAGAGACCATTGTTCAACACATCACACAGCTGGTTGAATTACTCTTAAATACAAGCCATAAAGTACGCAGGCTTCTCAAAATGTAAAGAACTCCCTGATCTCATTTGCATATGCATTTCAAATTCACACATCATGCACAGTGGAAACGTAAATGTATATTTAGGCGTCAGGCCGAGTGGTTCAGGACAATGTACATGAGGGAGCGGAAAAAATGTTGTATAATCATGTTATTAACTATTTGGCTAAAAAAATATGGTAAATTAGTAAAAGCAATGTGAATGTAGTTTTTTAAATCCCATTAAATGCTCTAAAAACAGCTACAAGAAGCACTTCAGCAAAACCAAAAAGTAATAAACAGCATCTTCGGTAAATGAAAACTATTCACATGATTTCCAGAAAATATTAGTCAGAAACCTGACCTGATGAAACTATTCACATGATCTCCCTGCTCTGGTAATGATCAATACTGAAATCTGATCTAAATGTTTGCTGGGTAGTAGCAGCACAGCTAAACTCAAATGAAAGACACTCGAACACGAAGACATTCACATTAGTTTGCTTATCAGACAGGTGGAGACTTGTAATTTTTGAGATTCTTTTGCTCTTATCTTGATGCATTTACTGGCTCTTGAGGTTCAGGTTTTATATAAGAACACAAATACAATCTAAACTGTTTTCTTCACCGAGGCTGTTGCAGAACTGTACAAAACACAAAACCACAAACACTGAGCTGCTGTATCAATTAACAAATATTAATCTGAAACACCACAAGCTTACATAATAAGCTGTGATTTAACAACAATAGACTGTCAGTCTGAGTCTAGACATGAAGAACTCATTTGTAAGAAATGTAAATGAACAGAAACTAGGGATGCTCATTTGAACCGTTTAACCGTTAACCGACCGGTTTGAAGTTTAACCGATTAATACAATCAGTTAAATGGTTTAAAAGGTAATTTTATTTATTCATTTATTTATTTCAGTATTTTACCTACTCATAGCCTATATAAAATTGTATTGTCAAAAAAAAATGTAATTAAAAAATAAAATAAAAACAATCGCATTTTATTGGCCACATTCACACAGCTGCAGAATCCAGTTGTTGAGTACAGGGAGTGACAATCGCGTTCTGTAACGGAACTCACCGGGAAATGTGCGCAACCGCCTTCTCAGAACACACGCGCTGCACAAATGCGGCAGTTAACCGGTTAATAATCGATTAATGAGGGTCGGTTCTCGGTTATGAGAAATAACCAAAATGAGCATCCCTAATAGAAACCATGTAGATAGTCGATTTAAGAGATGGGTGAGGCCCTTAAAGTCAACATGGACTGTGCAAAAAAAATTGTATCTCTATAAACAGAGAGGTTTCTGAAAGAAACAACATTAAAAGGGAAAAAGTAGGGTGGGACTTGATGTGATCTACTGGGAGCTGACAATGGAGCCAGATGGCTAAAGGGAAGGGGGTTGAAAAATGGGGATCTGTGATATCAGTAGAAAAAGAAGAGATGTTTCCTTATACAAAAGATTACTAAGACAGCACTGTTTGTAGAAGAAAAAACTTGCATTAAGAAAGCAGATGGGTCCACTGGCTTTAAAATTTGTGACATTACTGAATTAGACATATTCCAGTGCAACAGATTATCCAACAACTAAAACGTAGGGTGGGTTCTATTAACTGGTTTTGATTGGATTTTGAGCTGCTTGCAAGGTCGGGTTTTAAATGGACTAAACGAGTCAGAGAGAGAGAACCCTGTAATTTCATTAGAACCTTACGTTATGAAACTTTGAACACTACAAGGCCAAGCCTGTTTTAATACCAAAAACATGCACTGTTGTTCACACTAAGATCAATTACTGGCATTCAGAAGATAGTTTTCACTTCATGCCAACTTGAACACATTTGACACGGAGCACAGATGACCTGTCATAGCCACGGCAGTTTCAGATGAACACATGTTGGGACAATCAGCTCAGAAACCAACTCCAGAACAGACACTCAGATCGGAATATAATTCTTCAACCAGACCCCCCTGCACAATAAAACAGATGGATGACTCAATCACAGCGGGAGACAAGCAAGAGAGTAAAAGCCAAGTTTCAAAGCTTTTAGCGCCATTGGAAAGTTTTGTTATTTCTGGTTGCTGTAATGAAGACTAGAACATACATCAAGGAGAAGCACATGTCATTTGAGCTCTGTGGATCACCAGTACTTCCTTTGCTTCAAACAGCATGATTACAGGGTGGTGGGGGTCTATGGGACAGAGAAGCCTATTTCGCATTTCCTGTTTAAAGAAAGGAGGTTCACGTAAGATTTAAGGGAAAACCCACAGCTCCAAACCCATAATACGACTCGTTCGTAATCGTTCAACTCTGCACATTTTGCAGATCTGTATATTTAACGGACGGTTTATTCAAAGATGAGAAATTGGTCATTGAGTCACCCTTGCGTAGTACCAAACCCATTTTTTTTCATTTTTGAAACTCAAATAAAGTTCAATAAAAAAGGTTAAGGGTCAGAAACCTCTTAGGTTACGTTAATTTAAACCCAAACTTTGATTAAAAAAAATAATCATAAAACAAAATCATAAAGTAAATCTGTTCATCATATAAACAATAATAATTATTAATATTATGGATTGCGTTTACCACGTACTTTTAGAAGGTTCAAAGTTTTAGCCACATGGATTTTCAATTGATCTCATGTTCGTTAAAACATATCTTCATTGTATCTTCTTATAGGCATGGATTAGGGTGAGCATCTGATGAAAGCATTTCATTTTTGGATCTGATTTATATCTCCAGCTCACACACACAGGTTCAAGCCCTGGGTGTGTCATCCATAACTAAGACAGAGAAGTGCATCCTTACAAAGTATTGATGAGGTCTTTGACAGTCTTCTAACATTACACAATAAATATCAAGTATTGATTACTCTTAGCCCGATGAGCTGTTATTGTGCTTCAATGGAACCCTGTATTGTTCCTTCTTCCATCCAGTGAGAGCACTTAAGTCCATAATGTGTTTGTGCAGCTGAAGCACACCTTTACACCACTAAAACCTTTCCTGTGGACTTTGTGTGGTGTGCAGCACTTTTGTTGGCCTCTGGGCTGAATGAATTGTCAAGCGCTTTAAAAGAAGTGCGAAGATTTGCATACTATTGTATAAATGCTAATTAGGGATGGGGGCATAATTAGTTTCCGGTGTTCTGCTGGAAAAGGGAAACTAAACAATAGAGAAACACGCCGGCTTTGTCTCAAAACTGCAGTTTGGTTGTAACGTTAGTTATTAGAGACAAAATATTGTGCCCGATGCTCACTAGGTTTTGAGACGTATCCACCAACTTAAAGAGGAACAGCTGTGAATTTAACTACAAACCTGCTGTAATGATGGAAGATGTCCGGCTAGTTCATGACAGGCTCAAGATGAGCGTCTGTCAACAACGAAAGCCTGAATCTTATGCAGCTATAAATGCCTCCCAATCACCATTATGTACTAAAGTCAAGTGTTCAAATAAAAGCGGACTCTCTTACCGTGGCGTGCTGCGGTCCTGTTCTTTATTCCCCGTGAAGAAACGGTTATCCGGCTTCCTCCGCAAATAACCGTGGCGGTTGCTGTTTTTTTTGTCCGCTGCGACGTTTCAAATCAACAAACGGTCCATATTTCTACCAACGTCCGCCTTCTAGCGTGCTTAAGAGTAAAATACGATAATAATGAATGTCGTACAGCACTTTAGTGTCTGTGAAGTCTTTATCTCACTCTTTCGCTAACGGTTCGTTAGCCAGCTAGCCAAAGGTTTCCTCTTTGAATACGGGCCGCGGCTGGTGTACCTGCTCGCCCGCTCCCGCGCCTATCATATTGCACTGTTACATCCGCACTTTTGATTCTCGGTATGATTTAAAGACTAATTTTCTTAGGTGTCTGATTGTCTTTCTATCTAACCCCCTTTTTTGTCCAGGAAACGCAAAATGGCTACGTGGGGCGGGAGCCAACCGGAAGGAAGGTCAAAATTATTTGCCGTGCGTTTCCGGTGAAGAGTGGCATTTAGAATCTGCCATCTTTATAAGGGCAAAGATTTGTTTTTTTCTCCAACAATGAACTAACAATGATATGTTGTATGTCATTACAACTGCTAGATACAGTACACAACATCAATGATTCTAACATCGCTATAATAAACTGTTTTTATAATATGTTTTTATAGCTACCATCATGTTATGTCAGCTTGTTCACTGAGTCATAGTCCTTTTAAAATCTTTTTTTAAATCTGTAGGGTGAAGTCATATTTATGTTTTAAAATCATGAAAGTTAGAGTACCAGCAGGTACCTTCTTGGGCCACGGCACAACGGGCCAGTTTTTTTTTCAGCTAAAATGGGCTAATATAAAAAGAGAACAAAACAGGTCATTTCAGCTTAAATTATTTTATTTTTAACAGTAAATTGACACTGTTGTCTTCATTGTGCCATAGCAATGTCATTAATGTATTTTGTGAAATAGAAAGTTGAATTAATATTTAATTAAGCAATGCAATTAAAAATGAACTGATCACGTTGGATAGGTTTGTATTTTCTTTTGTGTGCATGTAAGTGTATGCTTGTATATATATATTTTTTTAAAGATTTTTGAGTGGATAGTTAGCATATCTGAGCCTATAAACCTGTTTTACTGCCCATTTTACTAACATTTTCTTTTCTTTCCCTTTCTCTTCTTGTGTCTCTGTTTAATTTTTTTGTGCACCTTCCTGAAAATGCTTTTTTTTTTTTAAAGAGTATTAAGATTTCGTAAGGATACATATGTAGGCCATTTTAGCTTAACCAGCCATTTCTAGCCTACTTTCTTTTATAAATTAAAACTTTTTATTTGAAAGAAAAAAACTGTTGATAAACCTTTGCTTTGTGGCTTAATTGCTTTAGTACCCTAGTGATAAATGATAAAATTTACTATGTCAGGCTCAATTTCCTTATAATTTCTCAGACAAGCTTCATATAACACTCTGCCCTGCCCACCCTAAAACACTCAGACCAATAAAAATTATTGTTATATGTATAAGGGCTGATGCAACAATGTTAGATCAGTTATTGTGATTTTCTGTAAAACGTTAAGGAGATGTGATGCTACAACCTTATTTAGCCCATTCTAGCTGACTTCACCTAACAGAAAAGTCTTAAATAGAAGGCTTTGGATGTTACCAATTGAAATATCCTATGCAAACTTATCAATTTTGTATAGTCTAATATTTTTATTTTATAGTGTTTATTAAGTAAGAAAAATATAGTTTTACAGCACAAATATTTTGGGTTCATTTTCTTTCTTTCTTTAATGCTTTCTTGTTCAAGTCAAACCAATTTGCATTCATTCATGCCTAATACAGATAATATTAAAGAAATTTCACAAACAGGACAATAAGTGTAAATGCTGTAATCCGTTAAATCGATGTTAAAGTTAAACCGATATACTGATCAAATAACACAGAGGTGAAATATCCCACCGAAACTGATTACAAAATCAGGGACAAGAGAAATGCATCTATGACTATGCATAGATAATGTGGTGTGTTTTAAGTGCAAAGGTATTTTGACATGGTCATATCTCTCTGTGAAAGCATGTTTTTACACAAGTTGCCCTACTTCTAAACTCATTAATGAGGGTGTCAACATGAAGTTAATTATTAAGCATTTTCCTGCCTATTGATTGCTAGTTACTGGTAGCCAGTTTTTTTTAAATAAAATATTTCGAATGTTCAAAACATACTGTATGAATAAAAATATACTACACTGAGGCCATAATTCTTAAATATATCGTAATCAATAATTTTTTTTTCATTACCAAACGTAAACGAAAACAAAACAAGCAGTAATTGAAACTGTACTGCCCTGTGAATAAGCAAACATTTATCCTGAAACAGATCTTACTTGTCAGAAAAAAGTTGTGTGTATATTGTCATATTTTTATAATTTGTCATCTGCTATAACAATGCAACTGAATGATGTTTATGCTTGTTGTTATGACTGTTTGTAAAAATAATAAAAGTAGATTTTTTTTTACAAATTGGACCCTTCTAAATAAACAAAAGGATAAACCAGAATATTTTATACAACAACACAGTTGCAATATTATGATGTGTTGATGTATTCGCAGATTAAACAATTATTGATTTCATTTACACAAACATACTCAAGCGAATCATATCTCCAACATGATTTGTTTTCATGGATGTCAGCTAACAATTTTTGTAGTGTATACTTGTGATATTGCTGCTAATAATTCAGAGATGATCAACAGATTTGCTTTTAAGGGTTTACTAAATTCTTTACAAAGAGCAGATAAATAATTGGTTGATGTGAATTTCTAATGGCTAAGCAATAATTCTCACATTAAGAAATAATGTCATACTTAAATTCACATGTTAATGTGCCATTAATTGTCTACATGAGATCATCACACAAGCCTTGAGGAAAGGTTTTCACTTGAGAGAAATATTTACTTTATTGTAATGAAACCGGTAAAACTAGAACACTGTCATCATCAATGCAAATGATGCAAATTCTATGAAACTGGTCGATGCCCTTACAATCATCAAAATATTTTTTTAAATCATGAATAAAATAATCAAAGCAGAGAAGACTAAGATTCTTAGACTTGTTTATTTTCATGTAAGAGACTTGAAAATGTTTTTTATTTAGGTATATCAAAAAATAAAGTAAGAAAAAAAGAAAATATCTTATGTATTTATGACATGTCTGCTTTGTCATGCTAATTCATTATGCTTTGTTTTCTAAATTACAAGTGACATCATAAAAATCCATGCAGAGACAATAGAAATGTTGGAATGTGTTAATGTGTAGTGAAGTGACCTTAAACTTGAATGTGTTCAATAAGTAATGCTTAACATTACCTGTACAGGTAACCAGGGTGTGTACTGTAAACACACAATAAAAGGCATTTGAAAAAAAAGATGAGTCAGGCACTAGTTGGAACAGAGAACACTTGATAAACACAACAACACCTGCTTTTACATCTCATTAGAGACCGAGAGCAGAGGATAGATCACAGAACAGAGCAGGATTATGAAGTTTATAACAGCTTTGAGTGTTGCTGGAACTATACTTCTCAACATAGCAGGCAAGTCTTTGTATTAGTTTAATGATTCATGATTTAATAATGTTTAAGTGGATTAATAGTGACAATTGAATTCTTGTTGCTTATTAACTTTGTAACTTAAACACGCTGATACCTGAAAAGTGCAAACACGAAACCTTTGTGTATCTCATGACAACTTTTGATTTGATATCTAACATGTAAATGCTTGAAATTATATAAAAATAGAATGGCGACTTTTAACTAAATTGTTCTGAAATACCAAACATGATAATAAAGAATGATTAGTGAAGAAACTTTCACCAGTCTATTATACTGCTGTTTTACTATTCCAAGTATTACAATAGTAATTGTTTGATATTTCAGTAATATTTGAATAATAAATATTCAGTTTAAATATTTAATGATCCCAAGAGGGGGTTTCATAGTGGTGTCTCAGAAAGACCATTTCTTTTGGTTAGTTTTTAAAATGTTGTTTATCCATTTTATTTTTATTATTCTTTTTCTTCTTATTATTGTATATTTGGATGATCTAAATATAATTTTTTAGCATAAATGCCAATAAAGTACCTTTTGTTTTTAAAATTGTAGCTTGATTGTTGATTCACTCTTAGAAATAAAAATGTCAAAACGGAGTTTACAAAACAATGTCACAAAAGAACTAACCTGGGTTCCTCAAAGGACCTTTCAGAGCACATTTCTAAAAAAAAAACATTTTGAAAATAAACAGTGGGTATTGGGTGTAAGCATTAAGCGTTATGAACACTGTTCATGATACATCACAAAAAAGTAGTTTAAAAACGATTTTCAATTAGAAATCACTATAACTTTTTACTGTGTAGAGGTGTATTTGCAGAAATAGTTTTGGTGACCCTATTTTGCCCTGACCATTAATAAATAAATGGTGAAATATACCAAATAAATCAGCATGATCTGTTACAATAAGCTTCTATGAAGCAGAATAAAACACTTAAGCAAACACTTAAGCAAACTACCCACAGTTAAAACCTGATTCTTTTTGTTGATTAATTACATTTGAAATATTGATTTGATTCCATAAATTGATGTGAATATGATGTACTGTATGTAAATGTGATTGAAGCAAGCATAGTTCATTACCATTTTAATAGTCATGACCATTAGTAAAAGAAATGCTTAATACAGTGACCTAAAGTTTTCTGTAGAGACTGTCAGTGTCAAAGCACATAAACCGGTTTTGTTTTCACACATTGTAAAACAGCTCACATTACTGACCAGTTCAGTTTTTATTTTCCCGTCAAGAAAATTATTTCACAGCCAGGCTGTAAACCTTGATCACTAGTTGAAATCATTATCTTGATTCCCGCTAATGGTATGTGGCAGCACTTAGGTTAAAGGTAAAACATCATCAGCTCCATGCATGCTCATCTAATAGTCTGATCTCTGTCTTCCAGGTTCTCTCTGCCAGTTAGATGGTAAGTTGTCATAGACTTAACGACAATAAATCTTCCATTCACAATCCACATACTCTATCTTTTGTGTAAACCATTTTAACCTTGTATTCCACATTGTCTTTCCTCTCATCAGTTTGTGGTCAAGCCCCTTTAAACACCAAAATTGTTGGAGGGCAGAATGCAGTGGCAGGGTCTTGGCCGTGGCAAGTCAGCATTCAAAGCCCCAGATATGGAGGCCATTTCTGTGGAGGGAGTCTAATCAACAAAGACTGGGTTTTATCTGCAGCTCATTGTTTCCAGAGGTATGAAATTTAAATACAACTCAAAACACTATTATCGGTTGATGCTAGTTTCATTAAAACTGACTTACTCTATGCACAGCTCCCTGGGTACCATTAGCATCTACTTGGGACGTCAGACACAGTTGGGACCAAACCCTAATCAAGCTCTCAGAACAGCAACTGTCACCACCCATCCTAAATATTCAGAAAATACCAATGACAACGATATAGCACTGCTCCAGCTCTCTTCTTCTGTGACGTTCACTGATTACATTAGGCCGGTCTGTCTGGCAGCTGCTGGGAGTAAATTCGCTGCAGGTACAGACAGCTGGGTCACTGGATGGGGAGCACTACAGTCAGGAGGTGAGTGAAGATTTGCTTGCAAAACAAAAATACTGTAAAGCACAACAATTTACTGTAACTGGACATTTAAAGCTGCCAAAATGGTCCTCTGATCTGTCACAGGTTTGTCTCCTAACATACTTCAGGAGGTCATGATACCAGTTGTGAGCAACAATGACTGTGATAAAGCTTATGGAGGGGGCATCACTAGCAATATGATTTGTGCTGGATTGTTAAATGAGGGAGGAAAGGATTCATGTCAGGTGAGACATCAGTTACATGAACCTTTTATTAGATTACATGTTTTAGATCCCCGGCACACTTTACGTTACCATTAACAATCTACCACTGTTGCAAGATATTATTAAAAAAGTCATTATTAAAATGGTCGGTTAGAGTCTTATCAATGCTGACTCACATCTAATCATCTAGCTGCACAGCTTACTAGAACATGAAATAGGAGAAATATTTCAGTACAAGAAAAATAATTCAAATGTAAATGAAAATGTAACCGTTGTTGTTGCCTTGTTTTAGTAGCGATGGGTCTAGTATAAACATTTTGTGTGAAGGGTCCTAAATTATGAATTAGTCTCCCTTTTAAAATGCCTCGGTTATGTATTGTAACCCTCGTTCCCTGAAGAAGGGAACGGGGATGTCACGTCGGTGACTGACGAATAGGAATCTCGCTTCGAGATGCCAAAACAACTCTGCGTGTATGCAAACACGCTAATGATTTTCATTGGTATACGCTGATTAGGATCAGCTGAACCCAAAAGCCTTGCGAGTATAAGTAGGTCAGCCGATCTAGCATTCATTAGGTCTGTGCTGAGGAGCCTAGCCGATGTTACGGCCCTAGCGGCGGTCCTGGGACCTCCTGCCCTTGTGTTTTCCTGCAGGGGCCTGGACGGGCTGGGTGGGAGCTGTTGGCTTCTCGACGCAGCTGCTGCACTGGTGGCAGAGGAGCAGAAGGTGACAGCGGGGGCCACCCTCGGCAACGAGCAGGCTGAGGCTGTGCCAGCAGGGCCCGGGTGCAGCTGGCTGCCTGTGGCAGATGTGACGGAGGTCTCAGTCTGCTTCTTTGGCGGTGGGGACAGCTGGGCAACGTCTCAACCGCGTCGCCGAAGAGGCTGGTCTGCGACATGGGAGCATTCAAGAACCTAATCTTGTCTGCATTCCTCATGTCCACCAAACACAGCCAAGATGGCGCTGCTGGACCACCATCGTGGACATTGCAACACCCAGGGCATGCGTCGTAACCTTCGTCACACGAAGCGTGAGGTCCGTCGCGGCACTAAGCTCAGAAGAACCTCTGGATCGTGGCCAGCCTCGTGCAGAGCTCTCAGTGCCTTGGCCTGATGCACTGCAACAACGCCATAGCGTGTACGGAAGACGCAGCCTCTCCTCAGGCTTTATAGGCATCATTATCAACGAATACCTACAGGCCCGGGAGGGGAGCAACGGGTTACCCTGCCAGGAAGTAGAAGCCTGCGGACACAGTTGCATCGCAACAGAGCCCTCTATCTGGGGGACCCCCATGTAGCCCCTCGCGACGCCACCGTCAAGGGTGGTGAAGGAGGATGAACCACTTGATCGCTTTCTGGCAGTAAAAAGTGCCTTCCACGACCAAGTAGGCTCATCATGCACGTCTGGGAAGAAAGGCACAGAAGTAGGCCTCCAAAAGTGACATCTGACACCATTTTCGGTTAATCAGGCTGCCCAGATGGAGACTCCAACAGTGTCGGAGTGCTGGCGACAGGAGGCACTCTCCGAGAAGAGTTCCCGACTGTCACTGTAAGGCTAGCCCTCTCTCCTCCGGAACCGGAAGCTCTGCGAACGCTGCCAGCGCAAGCCCCAGAACATGAAAGAGGAATAGGGACTCCCTTTCTACCGGTCATGTACGTAAGCCTTATCCGAGATAGCCTGTCATCTTCCTGCATGAGAAACATGAACTATCCACGAACGCCGCTTTAGCATGCTCAATGCCCAGGCATGTAAAACAGCGTTCGTGACTGTCCGCTGACCCCAGGTAACGGCCACATCCAACAATGCACGGATGGTATGACATTCCTTGTTAAAGGAAACGTCTTTTAAAAGATGTACCACCCGTAAGTACTCTTTTAGCTTTGCTCTTTTGTGAAAGGCTGAAGCAAACAGGGAAGTTGGCCGCTCGGTAAACAAATGCAGATGCAAATGAAACGAAATGAAATGAAATGGCCAGGTATGGTTTCCCATACTAGGAATTTGTGCTCTGTATTTAACCCATCCAAGTGCACACACACAGCAGT
>JAUMHI010000035.1:14073584-14119053 GCA_032359435.1 Enteromius unitaeniatus | reverse complement strand
AATAAAGAGTGAAACAAATGTATTGTTCATTGTTTAACTAATACATTAACTACTGCTAACAAATGGTACCTTATTGTGGCGTTACCCAAAAAACAAAACAATAAAAAAAACCTTTTTTTTCTTTATATGTGATTTTTTTTACCTACATACCCAGTTATGAGCAGAAACAAGAGCCAACTATATCCATCAGTCAATTTCTTTTATTTTCAGCTATATCAGACGTCTTACCAGACAAGCAACATACAAGACAGGACAAAATACACTGAGCCATTTTAACCTAGTGATTCAGTTAATGGACAGTCACATCAAAAAAATTTACATTATTATTATTATTTTTATTTTTTAATCCCAGCTCCATAACTGCACATATACATTATATAAGAACACATCTGATACATCACCTATATAATATATTGATTGTTTTGTAGCTTTCCTTTATTTTAGGAGTTTTAACAAGAAATAAAATAAGAAAAAAAGGTTTCCTGATTCAGAAAACAATGCGACTTCCTAAACAGAGAAAGGATAAATGTTATTCTACCACACCTTTAAATGCAAAATACACAATTAATATTATTTTTGACTGTTATTTTGGTAATAAATTTATAAAGATATTTTGTGTACTTGATTATATTACATCTTTGTCATTAAATAAAAATATGCTGGTTTTATATATTTAGGTACATAATTATGAACATTTATTTTTATTTTAAACGCAAGTTAAAATAAAAATAATTTATCTGTAATGCACGACACTGCTGCTCTAGTGCAAGAGATTTTACAGTAACTATGATCAAAAATAAAAAAATGTAAATGATAAAAAAGATTGCCAGAGAACAATACTAGGGGTGCTACAAAGAAACTCAATAGCATACATAATTATGAATAATATTTCCACAGGTGACAGACCATTTGCTCTAAAGATTTGACACATTAGCATTGAAACGAAGTCTTTTAGTCTGTTCTTCCTAGCATGATTGTGAGGTATTGGCTCGGTTTGTCTTCTGTAGTCATTAGCACTAATTTGTCATATTTAGACAGTTTGCTAATTTTTCATGCTCAGGGGCTTGGCCTCGTTTTTGTTCTCGTTTTCTCTCTCAAAATGTAGTGAATTTTAACGTTACACCACTCTCATTCGTGATTAAAAGTTATTAAAAACAACGTCTAAGGTCATTATGCCTAGTCTAGATAAAAATGTAAACGTTTACCATGATGAAAATAACATGCACAACAACCCTAAATCATATTTGGACTCTTAAGTCACGCTTGAAAATGCATGATCTGATTCAGAGGTGACCATGCAGCCTAATACACAGATGTTTGTCATATTAAAGGTGTGTTCTCACCGCACCAGAGAATTTTGGTGGGCTAAATTCAGTCATTTCAAAAGGAATCCACTCGATCCATGAAATATTCCTCCTGTAGATTTGCGCATCATGTTTTTTTCACATTAGCCTGTTCATTAAAAGAAACATATTGATTTTAAAGTGGTTTCTGTGTGGGCTGTGCTTTGTATATTGCTAAACTAGCCTATAGCCAATAGAAAATAATTTAGTTTTTTAATTTATTTATTTAAAAAAAAAAAATTTCTCACGAAATTTTATTTATTTGGCCACGCCTTAAATTTGGGCTAGTTTAAGAATGTATGAACAAACAAATTACTTTGTGTGAAATTTTTTTTTGAAAAGAATGAAACATTGAAAAAAGTAATTGTGATGTCTTTCTTTAAAATAATATTAATTGGTTTGATTTTTTGTGCAATAGCAGACATAGCCTATATGCTTTTTAAATGTTTTTTTTTTTAAGAATCCAATTGGGCTACTTCAATGTTTGGACCACTGCGCATATAAAATGTCACCTGTCTGTAAAGAAACATATCTTAAATAATGCAATCATAGCAGCACAACTTAAAAAAAACATAAAAACTTGCAGTTCAGCAATCTCAAAAAATTACCTTAATTTTGTCTCCTAATGTTTCACTCTCTGTATTACATTATAGGCTATATACCACTCAGTTTATCTCTTGGTACAATACGGAGACTGATTCCCAAACATATTGTTAAAATTGTCTTTTAAGATCCTTGGACATTGACAAAATGGCAGCAGAGAGCTATCAATGCAGTTTCTGTTTAGTGAAAGGGTAAAGGTGAATATGTTCCACTGACCAAAAAAAGACACATTGGTCTTTAGAAATATTTAGTTTGGTCAGGTTCTCTCACATGCATGGGCAATATTAAGCTGTTTAGAGACAAAATTCCATTAATTTAGTTTAGATTTCTGTTCACAAACCTGGATAAAGTCACATCTAATCAATCTGATCAAGCCCAAAAAAAAAAGAAAAAGGTAAAAATTCCTGGTGGCACCAAAAAAAGAAAAAAAAATTCTAGAGATCCCGTGCCACACTCTAAACTACAAAATGTCATATTTTATTATAGACTTAAAAAGCTCATTAATCATGTATTGTCACCAAAAGTTAATTCAACAAGGGGTTCTTTTAGCACCAAACAAACCCCTGAATTCCTCAGCCTGCTTTGGTCCCCATATTCTACCCCAAAATAAGTTCCTGTTTGTCCTTTTCACCCCATATATTTAGTTTTCCCCATGTTACTCAGTCAGCCTAGCTTGTTAAGGCTATTGTGTACATCCTTACACTCGACCTTAGTAGTCTTGGTTCTGGTATCCCCCAGAGCCGTCATAATTAGCCTCCATGTCAGCGTTGTATTCAGTGTACTCTGTGCCTGCAGCAGGCACTCCTGCGGGATCCTGGCTGGGATCAGTGTAGTCCTGAGAGAAGAGAGACGAGCTCGCACCTAACTTGTACCTCTGGAATGCGAAAAAAGCTTGACCAGCCTTTAGGAAAATGAAGATGCCAGGAGGAAAGGTTTAGAGGGTGGGAACGGGAAATTTCAATCAGAATTATAGGATTATGGCAACAGAAATTAGTGAATGAGATGGAATTAGTTAGGGAAACAGGAAAGGAGTTAGGAATGAAAGAGAGGGAGAGAAAAAAAGACAAGCATTAGTTGGATTAAGATAAAAGATTTAGATGGCTAGTCAGCTTTAGCTTAACTGAGTCGTGAATTTAATTAGCTATAACTTTTTAAATGATACTCTTTAACAATGATTAGGAAACCTAAATCCAACACAAAGCATAAAACCAGAGCTTGAGACAAACTTAAGACAGTTTAATCAAACAACATCTGCCAGCATACATTATAAGACCAATCACACAGGATCAATATGCATCAAAGACTTGAAGCAACAACAGCAGCTCATCTGTATTAAAATAAGATCAAGAAATGCCATGACAACACAAGAGGTGAATGAGCATGTAATGTTGTCAAAGTATCAGGCGGCCACAAATCCTGTAGACAACCTTGCATAATGTTACAGAACAATTGTGCCAAGAGTTCAGCTGAACGAACATTTAATGTGCAACTGGTGCCCCCTAGTCAATTAAAAGTGTGACTAAAGAGATCATAAGTTTTGAGGTTTGCTAAGATTTGCTAATCTAAAAAAGCTATCTTATGCTTACCAATGCAGCATTTATTTGATCAAAAATATAGTAAAACAATAATACTGTGAAATATTATCACAATTTAAGACAACTCTTTTCTAACTTGTATTTTGTAAAGTAATTTATTCTTGTGATGCAAATCTGAATTGTCAGCATCGTAACACTAGTTTTCAGTGTCACATGATCCTTCATATACTTATATGTTGATTTGGTGCACAAGAAGCATTTCTTTTTATGGCCAATGTTAAAAACGGTTACTTAATATTTTTCTGGCAATAAACAGCTTTTTTTGTGTAATAGAAAAGTAAAATATTTTTTTCAAAAAATCTTACTAAACCCAAGCTTTTGAAAAGTACTGTACCTTTAACCCCTGTCTTTACTTGTATGATAAATGCTGGAATAGACCTAATTCCAGGCAGATATGTGTCATATTTTTTTTGAAACGTCAGTTCGTACAAGGAAGTTCAGGGCTTGATATGGCACTGTAACATAAAACAAACATGGCACATCAAAAACATCACATCTCCATTGGTATCCATGTCTGTAGTTGATGTCTATGGCACAGTAAACATTTGTATGTGCGAGGTAAATGTTAGACAAATGGAGGTGGTGTATGAGGGGTGAACAGTTTGTTGTATTCCTCTTCAAATGAGACTTTCTTTAGCCTCTCCAGGGCCAGGAATGTAAGAACCCCCTAAAGAAAAACAGATTGGTCGGAGAAAACGATCAACAGAAAGAAAGATGAAAAAAACATTTACACAAAACTGGGTTAATCTTATCGATGCAGCTGGGTGGTTTCTGACGAAGTAGTCCTTTAAGGAATTAAAGGGTAGAAAGAAATCTGCAAAGATTACTGGGGTAAATAAGTGAAAAACAAGTTAGAGAGCAAAGTACAGAAAGAAGATTAGTGAATGAAGCCATGGGTGTTTACTGAGAAGAAAGCATGCCATGCATAAACATTATAAGATGAAAAATTTGAAATATTACCATGGCAACTAACTAAAATAAATAAATAAACTACAATAAATACAGAAATAAATATCTAAATATGTTTAACAAATGCAATTATTAGAACTTAAACTATAATTACATGAAAACATGTAAATAAAAAAAGCTAATTCAAAGTATTAATAAATACTACTCTAGTATATATAAGCTACACAATTACTACTGGTTTATTATCCATGCCATGTGGTATATATACAATTAAATTCTGACTGAGAAGGATGATTAGGTGAATTAGATTTTGTAGAAATATGATATAATTAAGTCAGTACAGACCCAAGTGAATATGGAGAAGAAGGCGAAGGTGATGGCTGCTCTGGCTGCGTCTCCACCCTCTTTGAGGGGGTTATCTTCTGGTTTAGCCACCTGCCACTGATTGGCCAGAAAACAGAATCCCACAAACCACACGAAAGACCAGAAGGCTGGGGGAAAAATGATAAGATGTAGAAAAACAAAACAACAACAAAACATTAGAAATAGAGTGATAGCACAGCTGAAGTTACATCCAATAGAGGGCAGTGTAGCTCAGGATAGATAATGCTGAAGTAATGGAAGTTCAGATCTAGACTCTAGGAGTGCTCTTGAGCCAAGAACACCTTAAAAACAATTGTATATGGGAAACATTCACTTTTTAGAGACATTTTACTATGGTGTGTAAAAAGAGTGTTTCTAAAAGCTTGCAGTAAAGGGATTTTATTAGTGATATAAAATATTGACAATGTAATATCAGCAGTTTACCTGAAACGCCAATATCAGCTAACACGGCCTTCTTGCGGTCTTTAACGCTGCTTATCTGAGGAAAGTAGACATCCAGTGCCATAAAAGCAGCACAGCAGAGGAAGGCCAGGGATCCCATACCCACGGCATAGTTACAAGCATTCTGGTTGCGGTTAAAGATGCAAAACTCCTCCACCTCATCTGGACGGTTCACATAGCCCTCATTAGCAATGCATCCAAAGATCACAATGGAAAATATCTGAGGAGAGAAATAAAAAGACGAGGAACATGAAGGAAGAAGGTGAGAGGTGAAACACTTAATTTCAATTAGTCTAAGGTAGTCAGGTTTTGAGGTTTCTTAGCACATGCATTTACAAGACAATTTCACCCAAAGCGGCTTAGAAATTATACAAATATCAAGAAATTCATCACAAGAGCCAACAGTATGCATAGTCCATGTACTACCAGGTGTAGGCTAGATTAGTACAAGGTGGAGAAGAGGTGAAATGCAAGCTACTAGGTTAATACAAGTGCTTTTGGGAGAACTAATCACTGAATTGGGAAAAGGTTTAGTTTAGTAGCATCAAATCTTTGAATGAAAGCCTGTGCTTTGTTTGAGGCACTTATATCTACAAAGATATCTTTTTTTCCCTTGTTTTTTTCTTCTTAAATTGAAACACCAAAGTATCAGTAATTGAATCACAATTGAATAAATAAATAAAAACTTTGGGCCACATTCTTTAAACTGCTTAACTTCAGCTTTTTTAATGTTTGGATTTTGTCTTCAAAAATCTGCTGAACATCAGTAAATTTGAGAACATCTTTAGTCCAGGGTTCAAAAGAAACATTAAGCATCGTTCCAAAAGACCTACAGAACCAAATAAAGTTGATCAAATGTTATTTATGTCCACTGTAGTGCTGATTTCAGCTTCCCAAGTAAACAAACAAGCATTTTCTGCCACCAAATTAAATTGTTTCTTTGCCCCCAACCGCAGGTTCTTGCTAAAAATATATTGTGTGCAGATGTAATCCATCACCACAAAAATCATTGAACATGTGTACGTCTGTTTTTAATCTCACTTTCTTGCTGCCTGTTACTGAGGAAGTTACTGAGTTACCTAGGAAGCTAGGGTAGATTTGACATGTTCATAATAATAAGTGCCTTTTTGGATTCAGATGAGCCCGTGTTCTTTTTTTGGCTCCAGGGGAATAGACAATCTTCAAGAGAATGGAAGCAATTTTTGGCAAAGGCCGGGGTTTTAACAGCTGGCCTGTGCATCTCTACGATATGTCTGAATGTGTGCGAGAGAGAGAGACACTTCATTATTCCACTCATGCAATTAAGTTAAAATGCTCTTGGCTTCCTGCATTCCTGCAACTGTTTCATAGTGGTTCTCTAATTGTTATCTACAAGCCCATGATTTAATACAGAGAATCAGCTTTATTTTAAAAAACTAATATTAAGGGGTTTGGCAATATCAAACCAAATAAACTAACATACAGGTTCAATGGATCTTTCAAACCTTTATCCTAATCTTTTCAAGTACATTTAAACAAGATATCATCACCGCTGACATACAGTTACATTTTACGGTTAAGCCCTACAGTATAAGGTTTATCACATTTTAACATTTAAATCCATTCCATGAGATTTACTTCCAAAACCTCAGCTCTTAACATGTGTCAGATGGGGTCACAAAACGAATGAAACTAAGAGCCAGTGTCAAAAACATACAGGCTACAGCACGACCAGTGTCAAAGAAAATAAAATTGTAAATGTAAACGTGATTGTAAGGTTAGAAATGATGAAGCAGTGTCATTGCTTTTTGGTCGTCCCTAAAAAATGTGCTGCTAAAGGCACAGGTTTTTTGTAATACATATTTCTTGCTTGAGTGTGATTTCAAGTATGTGGCCAAGTTCTTTCCCTGCCTTTAATTAGCTGTGTGGATCACAAGGCCCCATGGCCAATGAGTGCATGAAAGCAAGCATTGTAACAGGCAGCACGTGGGATCTGGATCTTGTGATTGTCAGGAGCAGAGCTTTGCATGCTCCGTTTCAACCTGATTGGAGTGTTTTAGACACGAGTCTGTGAAATGAGTGATATGTATATTTAAAGATTTTTTTTTAACAGTGGAAATTTGTAAAACTTATTTTCTTGGTAAAAAAACAAGGAAACAGTTCCTTGTCCGAAGTTACCCCTTTGCTTTTAATGTGTTAATGAAGTTTCTCTAGTCTATTTTAATTACTGACAAAACCCATTCCTGTACATTTTTTATATTTAACATATTCAGTGGTGTCCTAAAGAACAGTAGTCTTTTTTACCAGCTAATAATGGGTTTAAGTCAGTTATTTCTGTCTCAGTTTACATTTTCAAACATTAATTTTGCTTAATTGTAATAGATTTTTGTTTGCACAAGGAGTCAGATCAAACTGAGACAGACTAAATCCAGAAGAAATATGGAGAAAGTTACCAGCAAAGCTACCTGAAGAAGAAAAAAACCCCTCTTAATTATTAAGGAAGGTTTATTTCTTCATCTTGGAGACGTTGGCACAGTTCTTCTGGATGTAATCTGTCTCAGTTTGTTCTGTTACTTCATGTCATTCCAGACAGACTGGATGATGATCATATCAGAGGAGCACTGGCTGTTGTCAGACAATAATGTCACTGCATTATTACAATTAATGACAAAAATAATGTTTGCAAATGTAAACTGATATTTCCAACTGACACGCCACCGCAAAAGAAATAACTGACTTAAAAATGTCATGTTGGATACAATAACATTTTCATTTTGTACTGACTTATATTTTACTTAATATATGTACTGAATTTACTTCCCAGAGTGGGAAGTGCTACCGTATTCTAAATATCACATATACGTCACATTTTGTAGAGTTTAGCACATCCCACAAAGTCAATGTGTCATATTTTATTGACTTTCATTGGTCTTCACTGTAATTTACGGTTCTTCAATCATCCAGACACATCAGCCGAGGCTGGTTTGTACTTGTACCATTTTAGAGCCAGCAACTATGGCTCGCCCACCAATAAATCAATCAACACCTTGAAAGAAAGAGAAATACAGTAGAATAGAGCTGTCCAGCTATTCAACAGTGCTCTTTACACAAAGCACAGCGGCCGCTTGTGTATTGTTAGATAGTGGGCAGGACAACGACAGCTCATCAGCGACGCTCTAACATCACTTACTGTACACAATTTAGAAAACTGGAAATTCTCTTATGAACGAATCAATATTTTGAATGAATCGAGTTTGGTGTGTTTGGCTTAAATGGTCATATGGACCATTTTTATGATTCTTTAATGGTGTACTTGCATTCATTTTGTACCCATTTATTGTAATCGCATGGAAAAGAGCAACCCTTCTACATCACTAATTGTCTGGACGGTGTAAGTTATTGTTAAAGGATGTCTTCCTGACCACTAAAAAGACATGTCCCTCATCATTTTTCTGAGTCTATTATATGCCTGCCGAGCTTTGCCTCTCTCTCTCTCCCCTCCCCCTCCAATCCCTCGCTTTTAATCTCACTGACCTTGTGTTCACTATGCGGGAAAAGAGAGATCACGAGAGAGGGAGAGAGACTGAGTCATAAGACTACAGATGAAGACCACCTATACATCTGAAGTGCTCCCCCACACAGTCAATATGAGCACTGATTCTCAGCGCTCAGAAATCTCGCATCCGTGATGGGAGAAACAAGATTAGGATATTCACAAACATCAGTCATATATTGAGCAATAGGTCTGTTTTGCTATAAACAGGAAAATGAAATTAAGCTGCACAGTAACTGCTCTGCTACATCGGTAACTAGCCTACTTCATGTCAAAGATATTTAAATATGATTAAAAACTACAACATAAACATTCTCATTTGTGACCCTGGACCAAGTATTAAAATGATAGATTTTTCTGCTATGGCAAAAATCATTAGGATATGAAGTAAAGATCATGTCCCATGAATATATTTATTAAATTTCATACCATAAATATATCAAGACTTAAATTCTGATTAGTAATATGCATTACTTTGGCGATTTTTACTCTAAATGTATTTATTTATATACACTCTAAATTATTTTTTTCATTTATTTACATTTATGTTTATTTTATCTATTAAGCTTCCTAATAAAAGTGCAAGATATAATAAATCTGGATTAGATATCACACGTGACATAATGCAGGAGTTTACAGTGAAAATCCTGCCAGGGAAATAAATGGATCACAAGCTATAATAATATCGTTAGAGGGATAAAGAGGCCCTGCAAACTATATTTTCCTTCTTGACGTAATGACTGTGCAGGAAAAAAGGTGGACATATGGGGAAGAGATGGAGAGTATGTTACCCTGCAGCAGTATTCAGCTGTGCCATTAGTTCCAGAACAGACTACAGTAAAATGACCCTGCTATATTTAAAGCATCACATGCTCACTGTAAAGGACAGAACAGCCAGGGTTTTCACCATAATTCATATTCTCACAAATAAGAGTAATTGCAACAGACGAGCTGGAAAATGATGTGGCAATTCTGTGTTTCAGAGAAACAGACTGCAGTTAGATGCTGGGTGAATACAGTGTGGCAGCTTGGGAAAGTAAATGAATGCTGATTCTCGCCTAGAGGTTTTTAAACGCCCGTGTTATCAAACTCTGTCTGTAAAATATGTGTCAGTGGGGGTTCCTGTGGGAAAGAGACTGCTTATGTAAGTCAAAGATCCAAAAGATCATCAATTTTAAAGTGAGACATTGTTTACAAGCAAAAAATGAGGAAAGACTCCAAACCTGAATGAGACACTATCCATCATAGAACTGAAACACTGAGACTAAGGAGTTTGTTCCACACTAATGTCGCAGTTCATAGAAAAAGCCAAAGAGATGATATATGAAAGGTTCAAATCCAGAAATATTCTAGAGGCAATCCCATTAATGCATTTTACCCTTTATCCATTTTCATTTTCCCATCAGCCTGTTAGTATCCAGTCTGAGGTTTTAGATAGTTGTCATGCCAACGCGGAAGCAGCACTGACTCAGCGCCAATCAGCGTATGAATCACACAAACACACCTCCGGTCCGTCCTGAAGATCCCTCACAGACTGCACACAGGCAAATCAACAGTTGGCTGTCTCTTAAAGGTGAAGGGTGGCATTTGTGTGCATATACAGGAACTTATTAATCACGATATTATCTCCTGCGGATTTGAACTGATTCACAAATTTAAAAAACTAGATTTTAAATTTAAACTAGTGCTGTCAAATGTTTTCGTTCACATAATATATGTGTTTACTGTGAATAATTACTATGCATTATATATAAACACACATGCACGTATACATTTAAAAAAAGTTATGCTTATATATTAAATATATTTATATATAACATCAATTATAATATTAATATAAATATATATGAAAGTGCGTGTAAATATTTTTTTATAAACACATACTGTACGCATTTGTAATTCTATATAATATAAATAGATATATAAACAGTAAACATATTATGCATACAAAAACGTTGACAACACTAATTTACACATTATGATTTCATAAAAAAGATAAAAGGGCAAGAATCAGATTTTAATTGAGCTGTCACCTCGAGAATAATTTTGATTTAAATCACGGGATGCAGTTTAAATGCAGTTTTCTTGAACACTTCTCTATCCTCTATTGGATGAACAAAGAGGTGGAACTCAGGACAGTCAAAAAGAAAAAAGAAAATTGAGACTCAAGTAGCTCAGCTTTAATACTAACAATATCCATGATATATAAAAGACTCTACATGGTTACAACGATCAGTAATATATCTCATAGGTTTATCCAAAACCCTAAACTTTCTTCTGATATATCCAATACAGCCCAAACCATCGAAATTCCATGACCTTTCCAGTTTTTTATGATTACTGCAAATGTTCAGTGTAATTCAACGTAAATTAATGTAAACATTACATAAAAACTTAAACTTTATGAAAATGAGAAATGCAACTAACTGACAATTCAAACTGAAATATGTCCAATTATTAAAATAACTAAATTCATGACAAAAAAAGGACATGAATACTGTAATAGTATAAAAACATAATTTTATAAACATTTCCACTACATTTTGCTCATTTCTTCTGGCAATGAATGTCATTTAAATGAAGGAGTCACTGCTCATTTGTGATATTACAAGCTCCTTGTTTGCCGATTCTGATATGCAAATCATTTCAATTCTTGACTGGTCACCAATTGCATAGTTGTGGCTTAATCACATATTCAGACACCTGCCCACCCTTCCCCCCACACCAGCCCCCCTCTTCTAATCTCCCAGCACCCCCTCACCATGTGTCTCTCCACCAAACGTTTTTATCAGCAAATAGTGCACGCATGCTCATTCATTCAAGGGCCAAATGTTTAAACAAATCAACAATTTGATTAAATCAAGATTGAGAAAATGACCAAACAAACAAAGTGTTAAACACTGTTAAACTAGTTAACAGACCGAAACCTCCCCTGTAAAGGTAACAGTTACCAGGTTCCTTTATGAATACTGAGCTTCTTAAGATTCTGTCACAGCCTGGCCTCTGCATATTTCTTTATATAAGATCCATTAATGATGTGTGAGTTGGCGTTTCTTTTATATATATATATATTTACACACACACACACATATATAGGCTGCATTAAAATAGATTTACAATCAGAATGTGTGTAGCTATTTAGATAACATAAGGTCTGTTATAGCTAGTTAGACAGTGTTGCCCTGGACAACAGTCATTACACAGAAATATTTCTATGCTGAATATCACGACTGACCAACCCGAATCGAGTATTCCAGAATATATTATAATAGTTTAAGAATATCAGTCTATATCAGTTACAGTTCAATATTTACAATACACATGTGACGCACACGCTGCAATACTTAAAGACAGGATTTTATAATATATATATATATATATATATTTTTTTTTTTACAATATATTGAGAACGCACAGATTATCGGAGATTGTGCATTCGGGCGGCAAAGCTTTACTCGCGTATTATTATGCAATTAGCAGAATGCCTCTCACCCATGACACTATTCGAAGAACAATCTGCGGTTGCTGAAAGAACGTGATTGGATCGAAGGTGCCGCCAGCCTTGCCAGCCCCGTATGCCTGCTCCATCCTCAGAGGTTCGTGATTTCTCCGTGTCTTAAGTTTTTTTTTAATGGAAAGATAATTGACCTTGGTGCAGAATCAATTCATCCACGCACTACACCTTGACTCTTCGCGCTTCGCCTTCGTCCGTCACCCGGTCTTGATCTTGGATGTCCGTTCTTGGAGGTTTTCTTGTAAAACGATGTCCCATCCGCTCCGTACCTCTCTCATTTCAAGGGTGGAGAGAGGAGATCGAGTAAACACGCATCCGAGGGAACACGGAAGCGCGCATTATGCTGTCAAGCTTGATGCGCGCTCTCGAGGATACTTAGGCGCGCCACCGACCACGTGCCCGCCAGACCTGTGTTTATGTGGCAGAAAGTTGAACTAGGCCTTGATTATTTTAATAAACGTTAACAGTATTAAAGAATTATGGGAATCCAATCGAAGGCATTGCATTAAATCTTAAAATGATTGATACTTGTAACCTTGTGCCACCTAGTGACTGCCCATAGCCCACACCCTGAGGACAAATGCTTAGTCATGTGTAGACAGTAGACACAGTATTACATAAAAATGTTTATTTAGTTTATGGTATGTAAAATCAAAAATAAGGATAGGGATGCACTGCAAACTGTTCCAAATATACTTGCCAAAGATTGTTATGTTAAAAAAAAAATTACTTTGCAGTTGACGATGGATAAATATAAGTAATATATTAAAACATTATAATCTAATATAATACATTTTTTCAGCATAACTTTTGTAATGAGATAGGAACATCACTAAAGTAAAATTATATACTTTCCAGAAAGTTGAGGACACTTGTGAAAATTCAGCAGTTCATTTAAAAAAGAATAGTGAGAGACTACTGTTGGTGCAGGGTAGATTCTCTTTGAATTCTAGGAATAATGTAGGCCTATTCAATAGGATTTTGTCAGTGCTTCACATGCTACAAGGGTAAGTCAGTTTTACAATAAAATGGCAACTATTGAATGAAAAGAACAGGTACAGTCTGTTATTAAGAATTTGTCTGGTACCCAGAGGACGATGGTAATTAGTAGTCAGAAATAAAATGCATAAGACTAAAGTGAGAGAGTAAATTTACTAAGGTGTTATTTACAAATAAGTGGTTCACAGAGTTTAGTAAGAGTGCTTAATCAAGCAATACTTGTTTTTAAAAAAATACTTGGTACAATGTTTTTGTGTAAATTCATCCATTTCAAGCACAATCTTTCTTCGGTCACACACAAAAAGTCCATAAAAGAAAAAGGTTCAAAATTGTACTTCCACAGTTAACAGAGCAGAGTTGCAGTGGTTCTGATTTATGGCAAAAGTTCCGATGCACTGCAGCAAAGATTAGTGCGAAAACATTTTCACAGGTGTCCAAGGTAAGTCCCTCAAAACACAATTTCTATTGCTGCACTGACCCAACAGGAAAGGCTTATTCAGAGTACAAAACGAGTTGTGTACAGTATATAAGCAGAACCTTTTATTCATATCTAAGAGCAACTTTCCTAATCCAAATAGTCTCCTTAAAACATATTTAAAAAACGCCAACACTGGTTTTAGATAAGTACAAAAGGGGAACTTTTACCAACAGTACAAAATACAGTGTCATTATGTGTCAACCACTAGGATTTGATAAGTCACATTGGAGTAAACACAAATTTATTCAGCAAACATTTCACTTCTGTTTGTGAAATGTACAATTCCCACACATCTTAATGGTTCAGCTCTACATAACAATATAAACAAATGAAACATTTGAGTAAACCACTACAATAAAAGTCATTCTAGACTGATAAAATCTTTTAAGCCCTCTTTTTCTACCTATATCACATTAATATTCATTTTCATTTATATTTCTTTTGAAAAGGAAGAGCTTTTTAAGGCTTATGGACTGTTTCCCAAAGTCTAACGTTTAAAATGGCTCATGATCATTCTTGGGTATCACTTAAGGAAAGCGAGATGACAGCTTGAGAAGAGTGCATATTCAAAGTTATGGTCTTATTAACTGCTGTCAGAACTACTACAGGAGGCCTTCTAAAAGGGTGTGACTTCAGATGCGTCTTTACAAGCGGTATTCGGCACTAATTTGTGGTACCTAGTCTTAATGGTTGGAACAGATGTCTATCACTCAGGTAAGTGCCATGTCTTATTGTTCTTTTGTGCTATTGTCATCAGACTATATTCCAGCTCTGCATCTTCATCACTAGTAAGCGTCTAAGGGGTGCCCAACCCTGCTCCTAGCGATCGACTATCCTGCAAAGTTTAGCTCCAACTCTAATCAAACACACCTAAAGCAACTAATTAAGCGCATGTGTGTTTGATTAGAGTTTGAGCTAAACTTTGCAGGATAGTCAATCGCCAAGAGCAGGGTTAGGCACCCCTGGTCTAAGGCATCGGTCTCAAACTCAATTCCTGGAAGGGCCACAACTATGCACAGTTTAGCTCTAACCATAATGAAACACACCTGATCCTGTTGCTCAAGGTCTTCTGGATCACTAGAAACTTACAAGCAGGTGAGTTGGAGCTGGTTGGAACTAAATTCTCAAGCTCTGGCCCTCAAGGAATTGAGTTTGTGACTACTGAAGTATAGCCAAAAGGGTGCCATAACCATTCCTGGACAGCATGTGGGTTATTTGACGTTGAACACCATGAGGGGCCTCTCTTCACGCTTTTGCCAGGGGCTTTTCTTATTCTCTCCATCGTCATCCTTGTCATCTGCTTCATTGTCATCATCAGGACTGGTGACAGAGTCTCTGTGGACCTCGCTGGCACTACTGCGGGTGCTGTTGTCCCGACTGCGTCCTTTACGAGGGAACGTCCCTCCTCTGGATTCAGAGGTCTCATCAAGCAGTGGTGCTGTGGAATTCTCCTCAGGTGAGTAGATGGCTGAATGGCTCTCGCTGCTCGAGTCTGGCGTTTCAATAACGGGAAGCTTGGAATAAATCTTCCCATGAGCTTTTCTTTCACCTGCCTCCTTAGCTTTGCCTTCCTCTTTCACTTTACGGTGCGTAAATCTCACTGAACTCATGGGGAGTGCTTCAGAACGGTGGTCCTGTGCTAGACTGCTGGGCCCCACGGGTGCACGCAAGGCTTCATTGCTTAGCTCAATGTAGGAGTGTCTAACAAGAGAGTTTGAACGGCCGTCAAGGGAAACAAACCAGGCACGAGGGTGTGGCTTTACTCCAAGCTCCAGAAGCTTCTTCTCTGTCATCGCTTGCAGCTCTCCATTCATTTGTGCAATGGTGGAGTCATTGAAAAGGACAGGAATACGGACTGGGCCAGTGGATTGTTCCGATCCCCAGTTCTCCTCTGAAGGTCCCTCTGCTTTCTGGTTAGAATCTTCCTCTTCCTTTTCTTGTCTGGCCTGCTGCTGTTGTTGTTGCTTTTGGTGTTGACTCTGTTGCCGTGGCAGCGTCATGCTAACCTGGATGCCCTCCATATCATGCTGCAGCTGTTGCTGCCTTTCCATTGCCTGCTCCACAGCTGATAGTTCGGAGGACATATGCATATAATGAGCAGGGATGACCAACGTGGGCACCATGCTATGGTACATGCTCTCCTTCATCTGCTCCATGGAGTGACAGAAGATCAGCTGGCCAGGCTGGGTGTTAACGGAACCGGGCCGACTGAGGTGATCCCCTGCTGATGCATAATACTCCGGAGGCTTGCTGTCCCGACTATGATCCTGATAGTGGCCAGTAAATGGTGGCAAAAGTGGAGGTGGAGACGGTGGGTCTGATGAATAGCCCTGGTTGTCTTTAGCATTGTGGTGATGATATCTTCGCTCATCAGAGTCCTCTGCGGAGCTGTAACCTTTGCTACAGTCGTCCTGCAGGAGTGGGTCTCGAGTTCCTGTGTTTGAAGAGCGAGTGGTCTTCAAAGGGAAGCTCTCTCCTCGCTTTGTGTCTGCGTTCAACCTGGAGTTGCGCTGTCTCTGGGTGGGCACATGTCTGAAGAAGTCCTCTGGAGAGCTGTGAAGATCACGGTTGGAGGAAAGGTCAGATTTCATTCCATCATGATCGGCGGTCGAGGACGCTGTCGCCATGTGTCCATCACTGATGAGATTTAGGTGGGAAGTGGATGTCCCCTGGTCTCTCTTTGAGCTTTCCAGAGTGGATGAGATGTACATTTTACGGCAATGCTGCCTCGGTTTTAGACACCGCCTCCTGAAATAATCAAATCTGTTAGGTATTTATACCAAATATAAATATAAAGAAAGCATTTATTACTCTTGTTAACATAACTACATACTACAGTTTAACCAAAATAACTGGCTCGCTTAGTGTGTGAGAGGCAAATAGGAATGAGAGAATAAGAAGGCCTAAAAATATAAAATATACAGTTTAACCAAAATAACAATACTATATAACAATTAGCTCATGGCAAGACTTTTGTGCATGCCTATTAATCACTTTTTCAGGCACACAACAAACATACACACACACACACACACACACACACACAGGGCAATGATACCTGCAGTAGTACAGTAGCAAACACAGCAGAATAAGCACTATCAGGGCCATGGCACCCAGAATCACTAGTAGGAAAATAGTGTGATAGGTAGTGATGTCCCTCAGTCCAGAGGTGTTCAGGCCTGCTCCTTTAACAAAGAAATAAGTATTTTTGTTTCATCTCTTTAGCATTAAAAAAAGTAAACCAATTAAAGCAAAATTAAACCAGGAAGATAACAATTCAGAAAAAGTAATGTTATTAGAAGATTAATATAAAACAACATTTGCTGAATAACTGAAGTCTTTCTGTGTAATTTAATGGTTACCGATGAAGGAAAATGTAAAGACTTCAACCGCTGGTCTTACCTGAGGTTGAGGGAAATGCTGCAAGCCAGTATCCTAAATTTGGAGCCACAAAACTCCATGTCATCTGAGTGCCTTCTTTTTTAATGTATCCAGCACCACTTCTGACCCACAGACCTGCAGCAAACAAGGACTTTATTACAAAATGAGCAGACAGTGATAATTGCAATGAAATCTTGCTACAGCTTACAGATAAAGCTCAATTAAATGTGAATGGGCAGTGAGCCAGGGACAGATTACACCCAAACTGTGCCAAATCACACATTCAATAGCTTTTCTTCATTAAAAAGTAATTTTAGGTCTAGGATCAGTCTAGGTTACCATTCAATATTCAAAATCACACAGATAATGTAATATGGTGCACCAAAGCAGGACAGTAAAGGGCACAAATTTTGCATCAAGCCCCAAGGCCAAACAAAGAGCACAGAGAGTTAATATGTTCTGACAGGGTCATGTTCTGAACTCTGACAAATATAATTTCAAATGTCTCCCTCCACTAAAGATGAAATGCTCTCTCTTGCACTGGACTTCACAACTGGAGCATACAAAATGAACTTGTTACTATAAATAAATGTACTATATATAAAATCCGCAATAACACTGTACTATTTTTATAGGAATCTGATGCTTTTTTTATTGCCTATTAAATACTGCTATTTATAATAGCATATTTCACAGCTTTGTTCACCTTAAGCTCCATGCCAGAAAGATAAGTATTAGCTACCTACAGCACAAAACGGAACAAGACCGACCCAGCCAGCTGCATGCAATGTGTAATTACGCACACTAGAAGGTGCTATATGTTCAGCTCAGCAGGGAAACCTTTCCAAAACGGGGTTTTCCTAGTATAGTAAGCCCCTCAGAGTGCCATGTGCATAAGCATCCGTTCTCTCTGTATGGGCTGTTTTGTCTGTGATCCGTCTCCAAAGCAAACAGGGTCCTAGTAGCCACATGGCAAATTTCTGTGACACAATGAATGTTTTCATAATCTGAACACACTGGGGTATTCAGGCCACACCCTTTTTAGATAAAACAGACTGCTGGGACTGAGCAGACATTTGGTTGAAGAGCTGAAAAAAAAAAAAAGTAACACAGATGTACTAGATAACCTGCAATGACGTGCAACTATATAAAGAGTAATTTACGGAAGAATAATACTTGAATGTAAAGCCAGAAAGTGAGCCGATACCCTCTTTTAGTCATATTGATTTTTCCACCAGAGCTGTTCTGTTTATTAAGCTGGCATCAGTGAAGGATCTAGGGAATTCTGTAAAGCTTGCCAGGCACTAAATCACATCCTGTTTTGGGAGCTATGTCACGACGGGGTCAATGTCTGGAGATGATTTCTGCTTTTTGAATTGACAGTTGAATCTCTTCAAAGTGAGAAGACCTAACAGCTTTCTTTGATTTGTACTACGCACTCACTTCACCTGTTCTCATTTTATCTGAACGTGCTTGAAAGGCTCTCAACTAGATTCCTTCAGCTAGAAAATTCAATGTCTTCCTCCACATTTCCTTCTGCTTTTTGTATACTTTTTAACAATTTAAAAACCCCAACTGCCAAATGTGGAGTTACGCCACTGTCATCTTATACCTAGTCCTCATATACTGACTTTTTAAACTATTGCAGGGGTGTCCAATTCTTTTTCTGGAAGGCCAGTGTCCTACAGAGTTAAACTCCAAACTGCCCAAACATACTTGCTTGGAAGTTTCTAGTATTCCGGAAGACCTTCGGTTCAAGTGTTTAATTAAGAAAAACTCTTCAAGATAATGGACTTCCGGGAGCAGGATTGGACACCCTTAACTTACTGTACATGGTATTAGGCTGCTGTAAAATCTGGATCAATAAAAGGCTGAATAAAACACGGGAGTCATCCAAATGGGTGTTTGTGATCACCCTCCTCATTACACTGAAAACAAAGTTTGTAGTTTGAACCCTGTAAGGAATAACTTTGGAAAAATGGTCCATTTGCATAATGTTTATCCAAAATTTTGTTAAATGCTGTTTACCTGTCCTGTCTTCGAACCTCCATACTGGAACACTGGTGGCAGTCTTGAGAGGTGAATCAGAAGGAAGGGGGATGGAGATGTGGATGGGTTCTGACACCTGGACCTCAGTGGTGTTGGGGCCAGTGAGCCGAGCACACATTGCAGCTAGAGCAGTTAGCTCCATCCAGCTACTGTTGGATCCTTAATCAGTAATAGCAAAAATGGATTAAACTCTATGAGCCACTTTTGTGTCTCGGTTTACTGCAGTATTCTATGCAATGATGAATGACTAAAATGAGAGGGGAAAGTAGTAATGCTAGATGCATGAGTAACTCCATTGAAGGTGTTCTGATAAACGTACCTGTCGAGTTGTTCTCCAAGGCAAGGGGGTAAGGAAAGCCCCCAAGCTCATACTGACTGCGGGAAGAAGTGAGCATTGCAGAGAGGGTGATTTGGGAGGTGTTTAGGGGTGGTCGAATGGCTCTTCTCTGAAGCTGTACCCACGGCTGCCTCCGGGATCCTAGACAACAGGGATTTAATAAAAAGACTTTACCGGTATAGTAAATATGGGTAAATCAATTGTAAGGAATTTATGATTTATGACAAAGAATGAAGTCATAATTATTTCACAAATTGGACTACAATGTCTGTCCTGTATGACTGTTGTTCTGAACAAGAACCAGTAATTGCTTCCTAGCCTTAATCATGAGCTGCTCGGGGGTTTGTTGTTTCCATGTGTTTTACTTGTGAAAGCAGTTTTATAGGATTCTGTCAACAACCACTTCCTTTAACCAATGTTTCTGTTATAATGAGCATTGTGGTGATTCAGTCTTTCTCAAATATATCTCAAGATTCTTAGATTTCCAGAATGAAGGTACTTATGGAGTTTTTCAACATTTCTTGAAACACTTTACAAGTAGAATACAGAGCTCAGAATCCACACTGCAGTAATCCCTACCCCTCCTCCACTGGCTCGCTTAGTGTGTGAGAGGCAAATAGGAATGAGAGAATAAGAAGGCCTAAAAATATAAGCGTGTATCTCTCACTGTAGGCTGTCTGCTCCGATTAGTGCTGGGTTAGCTGGCCACTGATCAGCCCAGACATCCAGGATAGCGTGGCAGTGCTTGGGGACCACTGAAGGCAGGCAGCCTGTGACACTCCCTCTTGTATGCCAGTTATTCATTTATTTATCATAACCAGCTCTTGATGAGAGGAGAAACTAATACATTCCAAATCATCCACAGGAATCTCTAAAATGAAAAAAGATACCATTTGCCTACCGTTCGTCTCCTTTCATGCAACAGAAACAAACATAAATACCAGCATTTAAGACAAGCATGAGAGTCAATTAGGCTATAAAAAGAAAGGCTAATGTGATAGCCTACTCACTGACTAATATCTTTAGGTTTCTGGCTCTTAGCCTAATTGCATACCGTGGCACTAGCAGCGATTTGCATCTTACATGATGACAAGAAAGACTGCGACAGCGTCTGGCCAACAGAGCTTGCAATTCCTCTAGGATTGCTCTAGGATTAGGCTGCAGATGGGTTGATCCTCTGTAAACCTGACACTGAAAACTATGATTATGCAGTAAAAGAATGGAACAGTCTAGTTGGGACTGGTGCTTTGCCAACTGGCAAGCCTCATAAGGAGCTTGGGCATTTTGAATCCCCTTCATGTGGTTGGCTCGCTGATCGGACCGCCTTCAATCAGACAGATCAGTGATAAACATCACAAATGTCAACTGGCTTCTTGAATAGCATGACTATAACTGCGCATAAAAACACATCCCCTTAAAATTTACAAATAACATCAAAATTAAACTAATCACCGACCAATATTTCTCTCCAAACTTCTTGGTTTTCTTTATTCTCTTTTAGTTGGTTAGCTAGGCCTACTTCGAAGTGCTACCAAAAGGGCCTATATTAGTGAAGCAAAATCCCAAACCTTTCTGGCTCAATGGGGGAGTGTTCACTGACACATACAATTCTAAAGTCGGACGGAGAGCTAATTGAGAAAGTGAAAACCCCTGAGGGAGTCAGCTCACCTAAGAGACATACCACTTTAGTGAAAAAAATCACTAAAGTGCACTTCCCTCAAAGGCACCAACCAATTTATCACCATTTCGATGACAAAGCCATAGATGTTAGTAGCATCAGTGGGCCTTTTGTACAGAGGGCTGTTTGAATGCTGTATATTAGTATTGCTGACCTTTAGGTCAAGCAGTTTGAGGAAAACAATGAGAGCTAATGCTCAGTGCCTGTTACCCAATCTGATATATTCAATTGTGGGAATGGCTAGCTTGGGGTCAGAGTTAAATGAATGAAATTATTTTTAATTATTAACCATTATTATAGGTCTCAGCCAGTAATATTAACTATAGTACATTTCATTTGCAGAGTATTTCATTCCTACCCCCAAAATATAAATATATATACTTTTTCATTTCAACTGTCTGCATGCATATTTCTTGGTACGTACCATTACTGTGACCAATATGAAATGGTAAATAAAAATACTCATGCTATGAAATAAGATGTTGGTCACACCTCCCACTCCCATACGACAGCAGCCAGTTAGTTCATCCAAGCAGGCACTTCTTATGTAACCTTTATCCGGTACTGGAGATTAGCTATCTATCAAAAGGATTGGAGCCCTTTCTGAGCATGTAGCAGTCACTGGAAAACCACATTAAGTCACAGTAATTACCAACATCTGAATTATGTCAATTTCCATTGGAGATCACCTGCAGACTGCCATTTTGTCAATGGTTTGATTTACAGCAGTAAGAATGACTCAATAGCTATCTGTATCTCAATAGGCCCTGTGCCTGGAAGCTGTTCATGCAAGCAGATCTCAGGAGATTTACATTCAACTCACACTCCCGCTCGATTCTCACCAGTTTATTCTCAGGAAAACACTTCCCTCCTCTTTCACCCTGCCTCTCTCTAGTCAAGGGAGTCATTTCTCATCTCTCTCTTCATTGCACATGTGCTCAGTTACAGATGTGCTTGAGCTCTGTTGGGAGAGGAAGACATAATGCCCCTTTTGGCATTGGAAAATGGAAAAAGAGAGGATTTTGGGTGACTGATTTACGCATAGTTTTAAGGTAGATTTAACTAGAGGTAGGGCTATCATAATAAATTGTTCTTTTGTTTTTTTAAAGTGATTGTAGTCAAATATTGTAAAAAATTCAGTTAAATGTTAAATTCAGTATTATTCTAATTAAAATGCACCTAAAGACACCCAGATATTCAAACACAGCAATGACATACAAGAATGCCTTTTCAAATATTCACTTTCACCATTTATATTTGCATGTTTCTAAACAAACCCTGAAGCCCAAATCTTCTTTTCAGGCTGGCATGCTGTGAACACAAAAATCCTCCCACGCTGTGGCTCAGAGTTTAGGCTGTTTCTGTCTGTACATTTGCTTGACTCACTTTTCACAAAATACACTCCCAAAAACCATAACCTGACTCTGCAAACAAACTTTCTGAAGGTAAATGTTTGAACAAAACAATTAAAGCACTTTATGTATTGTGCATGAGTATTGTGTCAATAGAGGAGACTTTAACAAGTTCTTTATAACAGCGGTCAGCAGAAAACCTCACTGATAGACTAGCAGATCTCAGATCAGGGTTTACATGACACATTCCTCCCACGCAACAGAGACACTTTAATAATAACCCCTCCTGTTACAAAATGCACATTCTACCTCCACTGCCAATGTTGCCATGGTAATGGGTTTTGAGGCATGAAAAAAAACACACCAGTGTGAGCCTTGATATCCCTCTACTCTCAGTAAGCATTATTTTGCACTCTGAGGGTGAACAGCGCAAAACATTAAACCAGTGGATGCATAAACACACCTATTTACCTAATTCCATATATCAGTATAGATAATTTCATATATATATATATATAAAAAACATAATATATACCAAAAATATCTAAAAATATAAAATGCTATTTTATACTGCCATTCTATACTTCTGCTCTAGTAAATATAGTTGGTATTTATAGTATTTACATCTGTAGCTTAGAAACAAGAATAAGAAATCAACAGATAAAGGCTAGATTATCATTGCAGTAGCCTTGATGCACAAAATTGTAAAGCAATGTTTAATTTAACATTTCTTAATACCTGACTGTATGTAATCATCCAGTATACATCAGATATTACAACTGAAACCAGCATTCTGCAATCACCTGAGACTGATTTAAGTTATTATTCAATTAAACTACTCAAATTTAGTTTTATTATTTAAAATGAAGCTGAAATAAAAGAAAGTATGCAAGTATGTAAACGTTAGACAAACCAATAGCCTCAACTTAACTAAATAAAAAGTAAATATTATTAAATTCTTTAATATTTTATAAATAATACAAAAACATTTGAATAAAGTTGTTTATAGACTGATAGTGAAATCAGTCAATGACAAAAATCAAATGACAGTGAAATTCCATTCAAGTTCATATATATTCAGCTGTGGTATAAACAAATGTGATATGATGCCACTTCCCAAGGACATAGGAACATAGGGTTCCCGAACAGGGTTTAAGCCAATTTTCATGTATCCAGTTTCAGTATTACTCAAGCCAGGTTCAGTAATGTGCAATTACTCAAGGACTTTACATCCTTATTAAAATGTCTAAATCAGTCAGCGAGGCCTTTTACTGTGCTGGGCCCAACAAGTTGCCCATTTATCTCAGGAACAGCTTGGTGACACTGATGGTATTCTAGAGCGAGAGCCTCTCTTACTGAATGTAGAGAGGGAACGAGAGCAAGCTGTTGGCTTGTCAGCAGAAGTGGAATTGTGAGGACACACCATTTTAGTGCATGCAATTATATTCACTGAGCAATTGGGGACACACACCACTGTATGCACAAAGAGATCAAGCTCATTAAATTGATAAGGATCATGCAGAAAGAGCTGCGCCAGGATGCCAACACACACAAAAGAGTGAGGGTATGCAGGGCTTTAACAGTCAAGTTTGCATGATGCACATTACATCATACTTAGTGGTCCATCGGGTAAAATCACTTCCCACCCAGAAAGCATTTAACTAAGAGTCACTTTCCCACAACCATAATTTGAGCCATAACACTCTCTATTAAACACCTGACTGGCACTGCAAAACACATAAGCCACCCAGGCAACAGTTTCTCTGAACCTCCCTTACGTTGCTAGAGGAAACAACCTCTTTCCAAAGTAAATGTGTCATTTGATCATGTTTGTAAATCTTAATGACATTTATTGCGCATGCAACGTGGTGAAACAGCTAGAAGGCACTGAATCCAGTCTCGTTTAAATTGCGCCTGCTTATTGGCAGCTCGAGATACGAGACTATAGTGTTAGCCTGATTATTAAACGACCAACTCAGCAGTTCCACACATCTGCACATGTAACCACCGCAGGATGTGTGTGAATCAATGAAGCTGCATCGGATCTCAGATTCCAAGCTAACCATGTGAAACACAACCTGGCTGAGCCTCCACAGAGTATCAGTAAGCCCGTATTAAACATAGACAAAGTGTTAGTCAAACTGAAATATTGTGGTATTCATATCTGTATTGTAGGTATGAGCTCAAACTGTGATGTTCTGAACACGTTCGCTCACTGGTAATTCCATTTCCCCTTTTCATAGCACTATAAATAAAAAGATTAGGAGTGGTAAGAGTTGAAGCTCTTTAAGGCTACAGATTAAATGGACAGTTATCATTTACACACCCTCATGTTCTGTGAATCACAACAGAAGATATTTTGCAGAATTATGAGAAGCAAACAATATTGGAGTCCATTGGCTTCCATTGAAAATCTAAATTATCTTCCTCTGTTTTCCACAGAGGAAAGTCAGCCATACTGGTTTGAAGGACATGAATATGACATCATATGACAGAACTTTAATGGATGACTTGTCCTAAAAACAAACTCACCTGGAGAACCCAACAGTAACTGCACCACATCGTCATACAGCAGGAGAGTGGCTGGTCTCTGGGGAAGCAAGTACAGACTTACGGAGGCATACACTGAAACACAAGTGAGAGAGAAACAAAAACAGAGGCATTAAACATTTAAGGTTAGTAGGATTTATTTTTCTTTTTGTCTGTAGGGATGCATTAAACTGGAGAGTAAAGACATTTGCAATTTTACAAAACATTTCTATTACAAATAAATGCTGTTCTTTTGAACTTTCCATTTAGTTTCTTAATTAGCATCTTATAGCGTTGGTTACTCTATTGGCTCTGGTCCAGGAGTACCCTAGCTCTGCACATTTAGTATTTTTCCCTATTCAAAAATGTGGTTGATCTGATCTGGGCCGTAACCACCATAGACATGGAGGGAGACAACTCCCCCCCTTTTTTGAAATTCAGCCTGGTCTGCCTCAGCAGGCTAACAGTGCTCATCAATGTCAAAATAATAAAGCATTATTTGTATGCTATTGTTCTTCCTTGTCCATTTAAATCAGTAAACCGTCCAGCCTCTTTCATTTTCAGGGATCTTTTGGATCTTGTAGTTCACCAGATGTAGCTGCTAACAGGTATAAGACATGACTCGGCATGGTCGAATCCTCAGGTTTATAACACAGCAGAAACCTTTAATAACAGCTTTAATCAGATTTTGACACAATCGGAGGAAGTCCTGTATGATTTCCTGTTAAACCATCAGCTCCTTTGACATTCAGTGGATCTCTGTTTTGGACCAATCAATATCTTTCCAGAGGACAGACATGTAATCGTAATCACATGTTTAATGAAAGATGCCAGCATTAAAAAGTTTTTAGTTTTACATTTTCTTCCACTAAAACTACAGCAACAAGATCTATCTTTGTCAGTTAATCTAAATGTACCTCACCCTTCAGTGCTTCTCTGTAACCAGGAGGACATATGCTGGCAGTGCTCCAGAAGACCGTTGCATGCTGAGAGCAGAAATCCTCTGTGTCTATTTCCCATCTGCTGTGGCACATTGAAATGTCCCCCCTGCCTACTCACACTTCATGTTGTCCAATGTTTATTCCATGATTTCAATCAAGCTCTTCAATCTAATGAAAGCTTATTAATTAAAAAGTGTGAAAGGATTCAATAGGGATTGTCTGCTTATATTAAACAGCCCACCAGAAGATATTAAGATCCAAGTGATCAGTATATTACATTAAGATTTCCCAGCTCTGACATCAAAAAGCTTGTCACTTGAAGGAGCAGACTGTGTGAGGAAATGTGACTCAGGCGATTTCTGCACATTTACACCCATGCAGTTCTGCATACAAGCACGCACACACAGCACAGATGCCCTGAACAGAAGGGGCTCTGGTCTCTTTAATATTCTGCTTGGTAAGTATACGCACAAAACAGAGGCAGTGACAACAATACTGCCCACATTGCACTAGCTAGAAGCTGAAAGAAAAGTGCGTATGAAGAGAGGGAGGGTACTTCACTGGCATTGTGTGGTTTCATTTTACATCATTTGTAACCTTAGTTATCTTCTGCAGCATTGTGACAACACAATACACATCTATGCACCCCCTGCTTTGATAATATAGAAATCAGCCAGAATGAATAGGGATGCACAATCTATTAGTACAATATGTTATGTAATTAAATAAGTGGGTCATCTAACGTTTGATTAATCTTTAAAAAAAAAGAATTACTATTCATAGTAATTTAGTAATGTTAAAATAATTATATATATATATATATATATATATATATACACACACATTTTGTTTGTTTTTACATATTATCCATCTCAAACTTTACTGATTTGAAAATTGACTGATTTTAATTTGCAGTTTTATTTACAATTTATTTTTGACAAATTAATACAGAATTTTAATATCAGGGTTAATATTTTGTTTTATTGGTCATAATTTTAAAAAGGTGCCGCACATTGGCGTCAGTGTGAAGATTGCTTAAACTATTTATTTCACAGAAATATTAACACTTATTCACCCCTCGCATCGTTCTTAAATTTAATTGATTTTTTTCTGGAGAAAATAAATGCCTTATTTTGTGTTAAAATAATACAAATGGTTTTGGGTCATTGTAGAAAGCTTCAAGCTAATATTAACTTGGTCTGAATGACACAAAATCCAATTCTGATATCATGAGCTCTTTAAAATAAGTAAAATGGAATTATTCAGTTAAACCATAATGGAATAAGAGAGATAGGCCAATTGGAGGAAAGAACAAGTGTTACCGACTTCAGTTGATTTAATCTGAGCCGCAAGCAACTGCTTCATCACTCTATGAGAATGACTCACTCTCCATCTCTCTCTCCCCGAGTTCGCGTGACTCTCTCAGATTATCAAAGTGCTGCGGGGACAGTTAAAACTCCACGACACTGTCAAGTTTTTTTTAGAAACCCTTTTTCAGCATAGCTAAGAAACTAAAGGCAGGAGGAATGGGGGGCAGATGGCTTTGGTACCAAATTGAATGCTAACCTTCAGAAAGCTGAGTCACATAAACAGGCATTACTATAGAGATGTTCAGTGTGCAGTCTGGGGCTGGAGTACAGTCCAATGCACTGTCATCAGTCAAATGACTGGCATCCCATCACTTTCACACAGCTGTCACACCCCTGCTAGTCATGTAATCCATCTGCCCTGTATTAAAACAACCATCCAGATGAAAACATGAGTCTGCCAATTAAAAGGATTTTGTCAACTATTAATACTTTAACAGCCATTAATGGCAACTACATACTGACATACAAGGGGAATATTTTTCTTCATTTATATATACATTATTATTATTATTTTATATTATGCAAAAACAGAACTAATGCTATAAAGTAGAACTAGAGTGGGGATTTTTAGCATGATTTATTGTAAAACCGGTAATCGTTACATCTCTAATGCAAATTAAAGCACATTGAAATAAAACCAAACAGTGGTTGGTTGGTAGGTCTTGCAAAACAACAACAACAAAATATTTATTATAAATCTTCAATATCCCTCAGTCCTCGGGCATAGTAACTGACAAAACTTTGTCTGATCTGTCATCACAATTCAATTCATTAAAACAGACCTCCTTTCTACCTCACTACACAATCTTGGTCGTCCACATATCTGACAGCATTTCCTAATTTGGTGTGACTCAATAGGAATGTGTGTAATGCCCTCCCAAGATGCTGATGCCATACTAAAGATGCCTTCATGCACCAGCCTGGCTGGTCTGACACGACATGGAGCCACATTTGCTGGCTGCCTCCATATCTGTAACCCCACTGGCTAAGTGGCTTCCAGCTGCTCGTACAGACAGCTTTATGCTGAAATACATGATTTCACTGCCTCCTCTCCCCAGAGGTCTGACCGCATAACTGGGTGGGGTTTTGGGTGGAGAGAGGGGCGGCAGATAACACACTGTTGTGAAAATAAATTAAACCAATCGTAGATCGAGAGAGTCAAAAGAGGACATGACTCCAAACAGCTGCTAGGTATCACAACGCGGGTCGGCACGATCCACAACCCTGTGAGTGTTGTTTAACATTCCTGTCCATTTGTGTGCAAAGCTCCATCTGGATTACAGATCTCGATGGCTCATCTAAATAATAGGATGTAGACAATAGTTTGCAAATCACTCGTCAGATTTGGAAAGTTCATTGAGGAGTCATTGCCATGACAAAAATGTTACCATGTGTCACATAAACTGCAATGTAATGGCTAATAACCAATACTACGTTCACCTTAAATGCACCTTAGATGCTTTGGATGAAATCAGGGGTTATTGGATACAAAGTTTTGTGTTTATTTTTTACTAAAAATCAACCTAATTAAATGGTCAAATTTAGGGCATCTGGATTGAACCCAGGGACCTTTTAATCTGCAGGCAAATGCTTAATCTATGATCCTCATTTTTAATAAGGGATTAACATGATTCTAGAGAAGCCCATAAACACCCTCTGGTCTTGCTCTAGCAGTTTTGACAGGAAGTCCAGTTAATGCGTGTGAATTTCAGAATGAAACCCAATACTCTGTTTCTAATAATAATCTGCAGGCTTGCCCTGACACCATGTCAAAAATGTTTAGTGCTATAGTAGTATAAGAAGTACTCACGTGGGATGCGGCTGGCATGCCAGGGTGCCGAGTTTGTGACAAATCCGTGCTTTGAAGCCGTGACGATGACCCATGTTCCGGGGCGGTACAGGAACGTAAGTGTGACAATCCCATCTCCTCCTGCAAGGCTCGATGCTAAGACCGTCTGGTTTCCACACACCTGAACTGTGGATTCCTTCAGAGGTGAAAGGTCGCTGTTGTCAAATACCTGGACTTTTATTAGCACCTCTGTGGAAATAACAATTAAAAGCTTATAAATGCGATGTTTCTTTTTATATATATATATATATATATATATATATATAAAAACCCATAGAATTAGTTCTGAATAAACTGACATACTAAAACTAAACAACAACAAAAAAATTACTTGCATTAAATAAAATTTTAACTGAAATAAAAAGCTTTTTATTCAGTTTTAACATTTTTTAATTTCTTCTTAAGTTATTTAAATTGAAACAAAAGAAACTAGAACTTTAAAACTACAGACATATTTCAAATGTTGGTAACACTTTACTTAAAGTCTTTCCCCCAGTTTCACAGACAAGGCTTAAGCTAGTCCCAGACTAAATTGCATGTTTGAGCTGTCTCAGATGAAAATATCTTGCTCTGACATATCTTAAAACAAGTCAGTGTCATTGTTCTGTGTTAAGATGCACACCTGTAATATTTTCTTATAAGGCATTTTTGTAAAAGATGCTTAAATATCTTAATTCACTAATGCCTAGACCTGGCTTAAGCTAAGCCCTGTTTGTGAAACCAGGCCTTTATGTATAATGCATTATGCAAGTAGGTTTAAGGCATTAATTAAACCTTGGAATGCAGCTTATAATGCATTTTATCTCATAAATGAATGTAACCACAGGTAATGCATTATAACACTTTTCATTTTAAATTTGGTTCTAATTATTAACAACAAGATATAACGTACTACAACACACGATTAATCATTTATTACATTATGACGAAAATTATTCGGCAACAAAATTAACACTGAAGACTTTTTCAGTCAGTATTGAATTGACTTGTGCTCGCCGTGCGTTATATGAGTTTAAATCTACTGTTGTGATATTTTTAATCAACCTGTCCCTCAACTGCACATGACGTTTTCCTGTCTAAGTGACTATTTGATCAGATCAGAGTAAGCACCAAAGTGGACCAGACTTTGCGCCGCAAGCTACCCGAGACTACATCCCTGTATGGAACAAAAAAATTTTCACGTCTCTTTTAACAACATATTTGCTGAGAGTTTAAGTTAGACTACTCTAGACCCAGTGGCCTACATTCAACAGTTTTTGTCCTGATTCGACACGTTAAGTACTCTAGTTTGTTTACATTAAAGACTGAAAAGCATGCAAGCCTTTGAGCTACTTTCAGTGAGCCGGAAAGTCTGCCACCATGTTCGATTGACACTGGGCAAATGCAGCAAATCTGTCTAGTCGGGGGGGCGTTCTGGGTACTTGATGTTACTTATGGGCTGATAAAATTCTATATATTTCACTGTAAATACATAAAAAATATGTTATTTCAAGTGTGCTGCCCATTATTTTCTTTAAAAATTTCATTTCACTTAATAAGGAAAGTTATGAACAAGCCTTTACAACTTCGTTCATGCAATGTTTGCTTCGCATCTTGTTAATGCTCACAGGCTGCAGTGTCCTTCAGAACCTCTCGTTCTTTTAATTCTAAATGGGTCAATTGATGCATGTTACCATGGTTACTAGGAGATGTCAGCAGGCTAACTGTGGGAAAAAATGGGTCCCTGCATTTCCTGGCGAGGGGACACAAGTAATAAGATCTTCTGAACCAGTCATGCACTGCAGATATAATCGCACACCGATGATGATAATATTCAAACAACCAGTATGAATCACACGGAGGCAGAATCCAACTGCGCGAACAGAAAAAGGTCATATTGCCTCACAGAACCATTTGGCTACCTTATTTTCATAATATCATGAGTAAAACTCGGTGAAGCAAGAAGGACTAGAACAGAGACAAAATATCCAGAGAACAGCTGGCCTGAAAAAAAGTTCTTGAGATGTCTTCATAAAAGACACCTTCAAAAGATGCGTTCATTTATGTATGATATAATATTACGCATTTGTGATCCCTTAGAGGACCATTAACAGAATTCAAAGAATCTTCACTTCCACTCAACCACCAGGATTTCCTGTACACAGTTCAACTTCCTGTCTATTGTTTAAGCTTTGTTTTCAGCCGGAAAAAAAAAAAGAAACTCACAGAACAACTTTTATTTTACTAGAACTAAATGTTTAAAAAAAAAACTAAAACAGAAGTTTGGTGAATATAAATATGTATCTGCTGTTGAGTGGAAGGTGATAACGAAGCCTTTCCTCTCTTTTCTTGCTAAGTCCACTGTGACCGTCTCTTTAAAACAAACTGCACTTTATTATTTGCTTGTATTAAGGAGTGAAATCTCTTCCACTTACTCCTGAACACAGTGGCAGTCGGTATGTTATAGGCAGCTGATGAGACTGAATGGAAACCATAGCACTTCTGAGTGAAGTACTAAGGGACAATTGCCAGAAGTCTCACTTCTGAATAAGAAGCATTTCCAACAACAACAAACATTTCTACCCTGGTGAAATGTCTTCTTTGCAAATTAGTAACAGTTAATGGACCATAAACATTTCAAATGGCAACATTACCAATATATTAGCCAAACAGTTTTGACTTTTTCTTTTGCCTCTTTAGCCGCCAAAATGGTGCTTAACTGGAGGATTTGCAAATCTCTTCCTCTCTCTATCTCTCGTAAGTGTGTTCCACTGCCAAACAATGGTACCATTGGGTTTTAACTTAGAAAGCCTCATTGTTCAGAAAATGTAAAACTGGGGAAAAAAATAGTCACGTAAGGAAATCCTACAAGACAAATATCTACTCTGTATCTCCATGTTACACCAAAACAAAAAGGTGCAATTAATTCATTGACAGGTGGTCCTGGTGTCACCAATGGTTCCAGACCACCCATGTGTTTTTCAGACAGGCAGATGATGTGTTAACAGCCAAGCAGGAATGTCTGCCTGTCAGGAGCCTTGTTGGCCATAACCACTGGGATGCTTACAAAGCCTCAGACGTGAAGGTAGTGTAGCCTTACTGTGAGAGCTCAATAAACAGGCACCGATGTATGTGTGGCAGCAGAGTGAACTTTTAAAAGTGAACTCTTGCTCAGCTCCAAATGCAAGTAAAGACTGGGCCAGAACATAATACATTCATAAGGAATAATACAGAGATTCAGCTCATTTGTAAGAATAAAACACTGTACTGTTGCTGAAGTCACATGCACTATTCAAATGAATGCATTCACAAACTAAGCCACCAAAATGGAAAGAAAAAAAAAATCATGATGTGTCGTAATATGATTTTGTGAATGATTAATGTGGCTAGTGACAATGTCATATAAAAGAAAGAAACTGCAAAATAATTTACACAAAATAAAATTACATAATGCAATATAAAATTAATGACTAAATTAATAAATAATTTAATAATAAATAAATGAAAATGAATAATAAAAAGTATTAAAAGAATCAATTAAAAATAATAATATAATAAGCAATAATAATAAGCAATATTTACATAGGCCATATACATTTTCAACTGCCACTGACAGGTGTGGAAAGTTGCCCACACAACGCCTGTGTGTTGTGAAGAACAAACTCTCACCTCTCCATCTGTATAAGACCGTTTGGTGAGTCCTGAGTCAGAGATATAGAACAGCTCATAAATCATTGCCAAAAGCCTCACCCTCTCCCCAGCACCAGCTGGACGATGTCCTTAGTCCAGGAAAACAGTAACCCAGGTCCTGCTCAGCAGGACAAAACGTTATGCAATATTCAAACAAAAACATCTAACAATTATCCTGCTATTTATTCCTCTGCTAAAATTGGAGCACATTCACTGATAACACTTGAGATGCTCCTCTAGGCAACCTCATGAACCAACATTCTGGAGCTTTAGTAGATGCTTTAGTATTTCCAGCATCTTGGATGTTATGTGAAAAAAACATCCAAACAGTTAGGGATAAATACTGCTAGGATCTGAGAAGAATCCAATGTAAGGTCAAATAGCTCAAGGTCTACCTCAGGACAGATTTAGTTTGTACGCTCTGGCATCTTTACAGATTCAAAGGGCTGCAAAAACAAACCAGTTATCCAAAGTGTGAGATTTTGCTGGAAGGGAAAAAATTATCTTCTTAGGGCTCTAAAGGTGTTGATACAACCCTGGAGAGGAAAAGCACAGCAGAAATGTGTTGACTCGGTTCTAATGAAACCATAGTTGCTCAGGGAATTTATAGACTTCTGCACAGCTTGATGAGAGGAAATGTCTGAAATGTCAAGCCTAAAATTCACAAGACTGCTCACTTTAACTGTCAGTGGTGGGCACTAATATATACAGACAATTTATATCTTTCCAGAGCTATGTTTTAGTTTACCCACATGCAAGAAAATGCAATGTACTGCAGTGTGATAAAATCTTCTCATTACTGCATTTTATGTATTTGCACCAAATAAACTGCCAAACGGTAACTGTAACAGTCTGTTAAGAATATTGCATGACCAAAAGGATTACAAGCAAAATCAGGAACCCTTTCTAAAGCCTAATCCACATTACTGTTTCAAAACATAGCTAAACTCATATTAGACACAATAAACTGAGCAAAACACAGACTTAACATTATAAACAAGCCTGGGCTGCTGCACTACAAGATGTTTGGCTGGATTGTGTTTTATGGGCATTGGGCCATTTTGGGCTTAATGTAGGTGACGTAATCTCCCATTTTTCATGCATTCCTTTCCCAAAGCTTTTCGCACCCACCAATCAAAATATGTGGACACATTGTGATGATGTGAAGCAGGATCTCCTCAGAGGTCAGATTTACAGGGGCTCTGCTGCTGATAAATCTGCCGTTTCCTCTGAGCATTAGGGTGTCTGGTGTCAACAAAGAAATTCCTACCTTTGAACAGCTGCCCGGGGAGTTCACGGTGGGCTGATGGCCAGACGCACACTCCTTAAAGTTGTGACGGCCCGTGTAACCAGAAAATCCTGCCAAGCTATTCTGTACCCTTCCGCCCACAAACAGTCCATGCTATAAAGTGCCTTAAATAAAAGATCTGCTGTCAAAGCACATGACATCACCTTAGAAATTCACCTTTATATGACCTGCCAAAGCAAATGCAGGTCTTTGAATTTGCAAATTCAGACTAAAACAGAACTCAGTTCACTTCACATCTATCCCTAACGGACAAATAGACTCAGTAAACAATAGACAGTAAAAGAACAGTAACTCTTGGTTCGGTTCTAGGCAAACACCCTAGGAAAAATCCATGGTAGTGCATCATAGGAGTGATGAGCCAATAGAAAGTTTCTTTGGTCCAATTTCTCATTATTCTTTGATTGTTGCCATTTGTTTTTCTCAGAATCATTGGTAGTATAGCTTTAGAACAGAAATAATCTGGACTGATAGCTTTATCGAAATCATGTGCTATCGATCAACAACCTCATTACTCACAGTAACGTTTAGAAGTCTTTAAAAATCAATAAATTCTTCAAGAACCTGACTGTCGCACACTTTTATAAACTGACCTATGATTGATATCATGGCTGAAATTATTTCACTGGAGCTCTATGAAGTCATACAGGTTCCAAAATTCAATGACATCTAATAAAAGTGTCATGCAGCACAATGCTACAATTGTGTCCCAAAGAAAAGCCTAGAGTGGCAAGCCGAGGCAGCACTCAAACAAGCGCTGTCATGGTAACACTTGTTTTGCATGAGAGGAGGACGATGTAATACCCCCTTAAGGGGAATCTCATGAAATATACTGGAAGTTGACAATGCAATGAGTCATGATGTGGTGACTGGACATTATCCTACACAATCACGAATGCTAGACAAAAGAGAAGAGCAAAACAGCCCTTTTCAAACGTTTCAATTATGCCACCCTGTTCTGACTTGAATATCAGCCCAAAACCATTATATGAGGAACTGTACAGCTGTTTTTCAAAATGTGCAAACAGGCTGGGTCAACACCTGCCTAAGGGAACAAACGGACACACTAAAATCTCCAACAGTCAGCATGTATTAGTGTCTTGGCTGTCCTTTCTTCACAGGGCCTTTGTCCCAAATCAGAGGTGGCGGGCTCAAGGTGATTATGATGGTGATGTGCGTGCTGTGCCACTGCAAAAACCCATCAGGATAACAATATTTCACGCTCTGGTTGATGCTTTGCACCGTGTCAGTAGCAAACATCTGAGGCCTTAGTGCCATTCACACAACCCTTTAGCTCACAGCTGTAAAGCGATGCAAGATCATAACAAATTTATATGTATGTTTAATAAAAAAATTCTATATGTTTACACTAATGTATGCTAAAGCCAGTGTCAAAATTCCTGAACATCAAGATGAAACTAGAGATGTAACAGGAAACTGCCCTGTCATCCTGCTATTGTGTTTAGATGCTGGGTTGACCACACTGGGATTCACTTGGATTCATAAATTCTGAAACTGAAAAGAAAAGTAACAGATTTGTTTCAACATGGCAGTATCACACTTTAAAAAATTATAGGAAAAGGAAAGAAGCAGGATGTTGAAATTCTAAGAACACGATGCTGTCATTGTGGTAATTAGCTGCTCTCTTCTCAGATTAACAGCAAAAAATTAACATAATTTTTCATAATCATTTACATTACATTCTAAAGACTTTTCACTCTCTATGCACGCTTTGATGTTGGCATGACATGACATGAGATAGATAGATAGATAGATAGATAGATAGATAGATAGAAGACAAATCCTGTGTGCTTCAAAAACAAATTCATTTTCAAAAACAACTTATTAATATGCATGACTAACTTAATCTGTACATAAAAATATCTCACTGAAAGGGGAATGATAATGCCTTTTGGTGCTTGTGCCTTGATTCCATGATCTAGTCTTGGCTAATAATTTCATTTATTCATATGCCTATAACTTTCAAAAAAACCTTCACATGTTTTTGACTGACTCTGTCTTAAATGTTTCCTATCAGCACAACAAGGACAGCTTAGTCAGCCGAGTCTTTTCCGGTAGACAGCATTGCAATAAAACATAAAGGATCCCAGACTTTTTAAAACGTCATCCCAGGTCTTTCTCAGCTCTAGAACTGGGAACTCACACATGGTTTTATGATGTGGCTTCACCTTTAGGTCTCTCTTCAAAGAGTCTCAGTAAAGGCTGGAGTCCAGTAATGAACTTCTGATGTGGGTCAGAAAATCTCTAATGACTTTGCAGGATACAGATAACTAACCACGAAAAGACCAAACAAATGTTGACAGTCAACGTTTCAAATTGAGCATACAGATTTTCTTTAAACTTCTCTATTTGAACGGTTCAGAGATAAGGCAGAAGTCTTAGGCCTAAATATCTGTGGCTGAGTTTGTGAGCTGCTTAGGGCAAGCACCAATGGCCTGCATAAGAGAAAAGAAGCTCCAAGCCCACATTAATATTCATTGGAAGTTGCAGAGGAAGAAAAAGGGGTTCACAAAAGAGTTTGCACAAACAGCTCCTAAAGATCCGCTTGGCCCTGTGGTGACCAGAGTAACAAAACTAGAGCAAAAAAATTCAGAGAAGTGTTCAAAATAAATCAGTTTTTTCAATTTGCCAGTACTTTTTAGGGTTGTATTTGTTGTACAAACAAATACAATTTTAATGCAAGTGTGTGTTTGTATATATATATATTTAGTCTTAGTATAGCAGAGACAGAGGCCTAGTTATCACAGAGGGAAACCTTTTGAGTCCGATTACACATTATTACACATGTTGTTTTTCTCCTAATGCAATGTTTTGATTTTTATACATGTTACATTTTATTATTCTAATTGTGCTATTTAATAATAATTATTATTAAAATACTCTTCTGACAAGTCCATATTATGATGTGACAGGTTTTCAGTGGAGCAAGTTGATACAAAAGGTTTCCCTTGATGTAACAGTGAAATATAAGGAAAATAATACAAACATGTTTTTGTTAGCAAAGACTTGAAATATTCCAAAATTCACTTTCAAACATTTTAATATAAACCTACCTCAAAAAAACATCTACTGGCAACAAAGTGAGACAACTTACCCCGGTCTCCCCTACATATATACTTTCATAATAAACACATACTTATTCAAATCAGAATGACCTTCCGAGGTCCGTATCACTGTACCTCTCAGTGAACTTTTTAAATGATAATAACAGTGTGAGTAGGCTTTAAATACGAAACAATACTAGCCTTACTAGCCTGGAGTTCGCTATTAGATAATGTGTGATGTGTAAATCAAGATAGGAATGACGCATATTGCTATAAAACTGTTTTCCTGTAGCTCGACGTCCGTGTGAATAACTCAATCACTTTGCAGACACACCGCAGGGTCATCTGAGGGGCCGAACAGATTTGAAATCCTTTGTTTCCAAACTGTAACTCCCATAAGGCTCTAAAGTAAATGTGCACAGAAGCAACGGCGCTGTAATGAATCTCTGTGCGGCAGTTACATAATAAAGATGTTCCGTTCTTCGCGCTACACAAATATCACGCTCAAAGACGGATGCTACAATCTCAAATCAAACTCACCAACTGCTCCTGGGGTCGGCAGGGCTTTCGCCAGCGTCCTCCAAGCACTAGAGAGGAAAAGAAAAAGAAAAAAAGAGCGGGAGGTGTGCGGCGGACGCATTCTCACAGCGGCATCGTCAGATCCTCCTTAAGTAGCAGTTCATCCATGTTTCGTGGCGGGATGGCACAAGACTGACTGCTCCAAAGTGCGGTTGCCACGGGTGCCCACTCCCTTCCCAAGTACTGCTCCGCTTCTTTCAGTCCTGTTGTCCCAGATGGGAGGGGGAGATTTTGGAGGGCAGCGCTTCCACGCGCCCTCTGTCGGCCGAGGCTCATGCAACTCGTAATTGAAAATTGCTGAAAATGTACTCACCCCCCAGGCCGTCCATGATGAGTTTGTTTCTTCATCTGAGCAGACTTATATAAATTAGTCCAGCATTAGCATTAGACTACATCACCAGTTCACAAATACATCTTCTGCAGATTCTTCAGATTGAGTCCGAACAGCTGATTAAAGCATCGCACTATATTCCACAAATAATCCACACAAATCCAGTCCAGCAATGAATGCATCGTGAAGTGAAAAGTGGCATGTTTGTAAGAAACAAATCCGTAATTAAGGAATTTTAACGTTAAAACAACTAAATATGAACATTAATAATACGTTAATCTCCTGTTATCATCTCACATTAAAATCGGGCAAGCATATTTGTTTAGGACTGATAAAGATTGTTTTTATTTTGCGCACATGCAATATAATGGGTAGAGGATATGTATTTCAGCCGGAAGCAATGGTTTACAGGTAAAATGCTTTAATGATGGATTTGTCTGTTACAGACATGCAGTTTTTTGCTTCATAATATGTTTATTAAGTGGGTGAAGTCACATGGATTACTTGTGGATTATTGTAACGTTTTAATTAGTTGTTTGGACTGTTATTCTGATGGCACCCACTGCAGAGGATCCACTGGTGAGCTAAATTTCTCCAAATAAATTCCAGTCAAGCAACAAACTCATATACATTTTTAATTGAATCAAAGTTTCATCAACTTCTCTCTCGCTCTCTCTCTTTTAGTAAACTACTCTTTTAAGGCTGTACTTATTTTATTTATTTTTTTGCTAATTAAGCTTTTCACAAATACATGAACAACGTTTGAAAAATATGACAAAACATAAGGCTTCTTATAAACTACTGATTAAGAGCCACACTATATAACTAAGATAAATTATGTGATTCTTATCCACACATAGTTCAAAGTTTTTCCTCACTAGTCATCATGAAAATGTACTCACATCTTTAAACTGTGCTCACAAAAAAAACTTGTTGTTTACTCAGACCCAAAGCACTGTGATTAGACACTTCACTGCGGACAAGACACTTTAATTAATGACAAAAACAACAACAATGAAAAACAGCAGAAATTAAATGATTTACAGTGAGTGAAACATATGCATAATGAATAATGCTCATAAGTGAAATTAAAAAGTGACATTTTACATAACAATGGTTTATGAATAGGGCTCAGTGTTCTGCAGCTCAATGATCTGATTTTGACTAATAATCAAAATGTATCATCACCCATCTGCAATAGTTCAAATTTAACAAATAAGGGCAGTGGGTTGGAGACAATGCTCAAGCATCTACATATTTATCTACATTTCTTTCACATAAATTAAAATGAAAGCCATGAGCATCAGTGTATCTTTTTTTTGCCTGAATATAAAGCAATGATTGTTGAAGGATAATGTGACACTGAAGACTGGAGTAATAATGCTGAAAATTCAGCTTTGCATTACAGGAATAAACTACATTTTAAAACATATTAAAAGGCAGAACAGTCATTTTTATACATTACATTTTTTACTGTACTTTTTAGTTCAACTAAATGTAGAGTTGGTGAGACTTCGTTCAAATTCTACCAAAGTAGTATAGTATATATTTAATTCAATTACAGAAAAAAACTGAATAACATTTTCAAAAACCCCTCAAGATATGTGATGTCTGATCAAGATTTCTCGTTAGGTTCTCCATTCAGTTGCTGCATATCATCGCCATCATCGTCACATGGAGGGCGGTTACGCTTGAAAAAACCCACCTTAAAACATACAAAATTGTTTATTAAACCTAGTGTAGATGTGCGGTAAGTATATAATCTTTTACAGTGACATGCATTGTTTGCTGTAGGCCAGGAGTCCTGTATGGGACAAAGCACCCTCTGCTGTTCACTATATAGAAGTACCTTCCAGAAGATAGTGCTCAGAGCAGCCAGTAGAAGCAGTCCAGCGATGACTGACACTACTATCCACCACACAGGTACCTCCTCTTGTCCATCTGGGCGCCTCCATACTATATTTGTATGTGTCTAGATAGATTTACAAGGAGTTTTAAATGAAGAGTTGCATACATTTTATGATACAAACCAAAGAACTAATGCCTCACCTCTGCGTTTCCTCTGGGCAGCACCTCTGGCTTAATTTTTGAGGGCACATCTACCACCACATAGTGAGCCCTGGAGTGAAGAACGAAATTTACGTGTGGTCTCTGGGTGGCAAATGGAGAGAGAAACACAGAGAGAAAGAGAATATCAGATGATTTCATCAAATGTCAAGTGTTTGATCTTTAAAGGTTTGCCCACCTTTAAGAAGGTCTGTACCCACAGTCTGCTCATCACTCTCACTATGGCCCTCTCATCTCTCTGCAGTCCTGCAGCCTCACACTCAAACCGAAGACACTGCTCACCACCAGAGCAGTTCTGCACATTGAGATATATAACAATAACAGCAAATTATCATTGAATTATCGACATTTCTGTAAATAAACAGCTACTGGTAACAAGAGCGATGTGTTCATGTGTTTGTGATCAAATAAATAGTGAGCATGAGCCATGAGAAACATCCAACAATAATAAAACATCTGAATTATTCCAAACTGTACCACATGGACAGTATTTTGCCACTGCTGTTCATCTTCTGCTTTCTGTGACAAGTCACGTTTGTTGAAATGATGAACATGGGTACTAGAGGGCTGCAACTTTACCAACTGTGGACCAAGATAAATAGCAAAGGTAGCAGTTATTGCCATTGAATAAACTGTATTATACTGTACTTACAACAATATATCATGATTTTTACCATAGTTATACCACAGTATCCTGGAGTGATATGTAAATCCCAGTAATTGTGTTTACGATTATAGTAATCATTCAGTATCATAATCAGTATCAATATAGTATGTATTCAAATAAACAGTAACACTGTACTATGGTACCATCACAGTAAACTGTTGTTAGGATAAAATATGTTAAGATTATATTTGCTAACATACTACTTGTTTAGAGAGTTTGATTTAAAAACTATGGTCAGTAGGGGGCACTCTCACCCCACGTGGGTCGATGTTGGAGTAGTTGGTCTGACAGGAGATGAGCTCTTCAGAAGCATTAGCAAACACATACAGCAGATAGGACTCATTTTGTGAAACAGGAAACTCCAGTGTAAGCTTTATATTGACTGGACTGGGGCCCAAGTTCCTTAGCTGAGACAGGAGAAAACAACTTAAGTAGTGAAGGGAACGGTGTTAACTGTAATCTTAGACTGAGCATATTACCTCATATACATGCTCTACAAGTGGGCCTGTTTCATCCAAATCACTTGGGTAATCCTTTGGCTCCCATTTAGCTATAGGCAGGACACAGTCAACTGGAGAAGAGACTCTGTAATAGAGTTATTTGAGTCTAATCATTATACAGTTACAGATTTTGTTAATATTTGGAATTATCATATATATATTAAGTTTTTTTGCAAAAACAGATAACTCTGTTTTTTTAATTTTCAAAAAACATTTTATGTTGGATTAAATTGGATTACCCTGACTGTCTGTCTGCCTGTTTGGATATTAAAAAATTGTTAAGTCGAATCCCTGCTCATGCTTTCCTGCACCCACATTGTGACAATATGAATATATAGAAGTAAATCTGAATAAATGGTTATAATTCTGAATATATAAATGTAAATATGAATATATAGTTATAAGTCTAAATATATAGAAGTAAATGTGAATATATGGCTATAAATCTTAATATAGAAATGTAAGTTTAGAATATATAATATATGAATATATGTATTCAGTATGTGTATACTGAATATATGTATTCAGACCTTTAACTATATATTCTGATTTGTATATACTCGATATATTTTAATGTATATATACTGTGTGTGTACACATATATATATATATATATTGTTTTTATTTAAATAAATTACTAAATTAATGAATTTACTTTCTTCTGTTTATATGTCTATGTCATTTTTAAGTTTTGGTGTTAAGTTTTATTATTTCAGTACTTTATCATAAAGTGATGAGAATGTTGCTTTGACTCTACCTTTCAGCCGACAAATCATCATCTCCCTTCAGTTTCATTTTTTTATTGTTGATGTTTAAATGGGGGAAACAAAATATGTTAAAATAGCAGCAGCACTAACCCACGCATCTCCAGGGAAGCTACAGCATTAACTTCAACCTGCAATTGGACCAGGTTACTGTCGGGGTTCTGGCTGTTCTTACTGAAAACAATAAGAGAGATCAAGCAGAAGAAAGATAATGATTGTTGTTATCATGCACAAAAATCATGTGCAGAACAGTTTAGCGCTTATAATGGAGCATATAAGCTAGCACAATAGAGACATCATTTTGTTCTGTATTGTTTGCAGCACAGATGGTTTGTGTATATGAATGTTAACACCTTCGTATTTGCATTTGGAACGCGATGTAGTTCTCCACCTGTTCCAGACCACCCATGCTGAAGTAAAGACCTGCTTTCAGCTGAATGAGAGAAAACACCAAGAGCAAAATGTTCTATAACCGTCTGAAAGTAAATTGTCACCCAAGGTGGGTTATTATGTTGATCATGTCACCCTGACCTGATGTCCAGCCTCCATGGGGTTTCCCAGATCACAAACCACAATGACTGAGCCATTCTCCTTTTTCTGACCGCACACCAACTGACTGAAGTCCTGCAAAACACATTTCACAACTTAATGTGACTCAACCTAGCAATAACGCTACATGAACATAAAGGAAGTGGGATGACAGAAAGGGGACAGTCAGGTTATTTGTCAGGCTTGCTCTAGTTGTCTGGCCTATGGAGTGTTATTATTAACAGAAAATATTTTAAAATGAATTCAAATAAAGCTTTACATGATATAAAGTATATATATATGTGTGTTTGTGTGTGATTTAAAAACCTCAACAATTATGTGTGTGTGTTTTTGCTTTTTTCTAAGGAAACTGATATATATTTCTCGTAATACAACAGTAACAGTCTGTTCACTCGGCAGCTTGATTGGAATTGATGTACTGTAACTTGTAACTTGTGATCCTGTCTGCAACAAACAGGAAGTGACTAAACTCTTACCTTCTGGTTGTTCACAACACCCTGATAATGTGTGTGTGCCGGCGGGATGATATGTAGCTCAGTTTCATACGCTCCCTCTCCTCGATTCTCAGCCTCGATAATCAGCAGCGCTGGATTCTCATCTCCAATCAGGATTGGTTGAGTTGACCTGTTTTTGACATATGTTTACTTGTCTGGTTTATCACTATAACTGTATATATATATATATATATGTACATATACATATACATATTTAATATAATTAAAACAAACTTACGCTATTGCCTTCAACTTTAGGTCTGGTATACAGATGTTATCTGGACCACAGTTTAGTATTATCCGTGTCTAGATGCAACAACAGCTTTCAATGGGTTCATAGAAATGAGTAATTGTCACTGTAATGACGAAAACAATATATTCCAGCCTTCACCTGTCCAACGGCGACACTTTGTCCATGCAGCACTGTATCTTGGGAGCCAGCCAGGCTGTAGTTCACTGAGATGAAGATTGGACTTAGCTTGTCCTTAAACTCAGGCTAAAAAGGAATAGAATGAGATGAAAGATTACTTACCAAAAAAACTGAAACAGCTTGCATTTTAAATGACAAAAATGATAAGTGAGAGAATATGATTATAGAGAAATCACATGAATCACATGTTTTGCAGTTTGGAGCACAAAAGCATTTCGGCTTGTACTTAGTGCTAACTAGATCTAATATATGAGTGTATATTGTTGTTGCACTCTCATCAGCACTCAAAAAATTCAGTGTTTGCAACATGAAGGTCACAGGACTCGTCCTTCTCATCCACAGGTCTCAGTTGCACATCAATATTGTGAAAAATTAGTTGAAGAGGATGAAACACACCAGTAAATAGGCTGTGAAGTTCCTGCAGACATCTACTGAGTTTCTCTCCACTGTGAGCTGGAAGAAACTGTACGGCTGGTTGGAGTCCAGTAGGAGGGTTCGTCTGGCCATGCTCTGCTTCATCCTGTCCAGCTGAAGCTCTGTGTTTAGCACTAGAACAAAATATGTTGCAAAATGGTGAAAAACCTGCAAATCTTTGAATTTGAACAGATAGATAGATAGATAGATAGATAGATCAACGCGTCTAGCATTTTTAGTCCATAAAAGCAGGTCAACTTGCTTCAGGACTCTTGCATTATTATGGATGTTTATTACTTTTCTTATTATAATAATTTCATATGTTTCCCATACCAATCTCCTTAGGTATCCTGTGGCCAGAAACACTGACGCATGCCATAATTATAAAGCTATGGAAAACAGAAAACAAGGGCTTATTATTAATATTCTGTAAGTTTCAGTAAAGCATGCTGAAAATATGTATTACATCACTGATCAATGAAGGTCCTTGATGCATTGTGAATGTGCATTAGTCCTAAAAAGATGTGGGTGCAATCAATAGATACTGTACCACTGCTGAACTGAACTCAGCTAATCCTTGAGAAGCTTTTCATGGCTGACTAATCAAGCATAAATGCCAGCCACTTGAATCGTGATGACACGAAGCTGTCTCTTGTACTAAGTTCAGATGCATTACCAAGTAATGAAGGTGCTGCTGTGGTGGAGTTGACAGAATTTGTCTTCGGGGTTCAAAAGGTCAGGGAAGAATGAGACTCGAGCCTGGGTCCTGACTACAGCCTGTGCCCTGATGAAGTCAAACACATTATTGATCCAATGAACAGAATCACTTGAGTGATTCTCAACTGGTGCGTCACGACCCACAGCAAGGGAAAAAAATGCTGCATTCTGATGTGGTTGTGTGCTGGATCAGAAAACCAGTCTTAAGTAGTAAGGGTATATTTGTAGCAATACTAAACTATACATTATAAAGTCAAAATTATAGATTTTTCTTTTGTTCCATGAATAAATTTTGTAAATTTGTAAATATAAAAACGATTTAAAATTGTTTTTAACCCTCAGATTCCAGATTTTCAAATAGTTAATTATTTTTTTAACAGTAACAAATATCCTAATAAACTACACATTGGTGGAAAGCTTGTTTATTAAGCTTATCTCAATTTAAAAACAAATAAAACATTACAATTGGTTTTGTGGACCAGGGTCACAAATATAGACTTTATGCAAGTATGCATATAATTTTATGGCGCATTTGTTGTAGTATATCAGTGGTTCCCAACCACGTTCCTGGAGGCCCCCCAACACTGCACATTTTGCATCTCTCCTTTGTCTGACACACCTATTTAGTGTCTT
>JAUMHI010000035.1:14051395-14073484 GCA_032359435.1 Enteromius unitaeniatus | reverse complement strand
CTAGATTAAAGACACATCTCTTTACTCTGGCTTACACATAACACACTGATACACATTTATTAATCAAATCCGTTAAATGATTATTACGCTGCATTTATTAGATCAGCCAGAACCGGGAATACTCCCCTTAACACACAATGTACTGTTCAGTGCTTTGCTACAATCTGTATTGTTAAAAGCGCTATATAAATAAAAGTGACTTGACTATTTTTGTACTGTGCTGGGTCACGACTTAATGTCCAATGCATCTCTGAATTAGAAAAATATTATTATATATTATATAAATATATTTATTAAGTGTCTATGACCATATGATTACAATAAAGCACTTTTTTGCAGTAATTTGGATTATTTTAAACTGGTACCTGTAGGTTGCCACTTTGCTTGCACCCCAAGCGCCAATAATGAGATCTAAAGGAGGGAAACCAAAGCATATTAAATGCCTTGAAATCCAGAATTGCTACATCAGTGAACACCACAAAGTGAGTAAAAGAGAGATTGAGGTACATGACAGTCATGTTAAACTGGAGGAAAGGAAGTGTGGAGACTACTTTGTCTGGAAGAAGTGACCTAAGAGATGAGCCACCACAGGCAGAGAGTGAGATAAAGAGCACCAAGAGTCCCTCTCAAGACCCTGAGGTGCTGTTTGTCAAAAAGCATTGCCATGTCCACACTGGACCCCAGTGTCAGAGCCCGTTTCCATTTATATCTGTACTAAGAGGGCTGTGGCACTGACTAAAGCATTCCTGTCTCATGGTGACTCTCTCGTGCCGCCCAGATAGCCCTTGACTCCTCCCAAGGGATTATGGGAAAGGGCTCTTAGTTGAGATTGTTTACAGCAGACATTCAAACTTTGAGGACAATCTCTGTAGCTTATGGTTGCCTTTACCATTCGGTTATTTGTGGGTTTTGTAGGTGGTTTTAAGGGGTTGTTGGGAAGGTTACAGTATTTTGATGCAGTGACCTAGCTGAGGTTTGCTGGTCAGATTTTAATGGACGTAATGGGAGAAGCAGAGTGATCCCAGGGTTCTGGTGAAAAAAAGCTAGCATTTGCTGACATTGTTGGGAGGCACAAAAAAAAGTAACAAAATAAAATCTAATAAATCTTCCACTAATAAAGATGGAGAAGCATATGAAGGCTTCACCATACTTTAGGATGGCTTTATGTATTTTATGTATCTTTATGTATCTTGTTATTTTTTCCACTTATCAGTTCTAGAGAAGAGATAAAGCATGCTTTTCCATAATTTCAAGTAATACATCACATACCTGGATATCCATTATCATCAATATCCGTCCCTCCTCTCATGCTGAAGCCAAACATCGGAGGATCTTTGAGGGTCTTAAATGGGCTCTCAATGACCTGAACATACTGGTTAGTCAAACCATCACTCTGACCCAGGTAAATAAACACTTGACCTCCTTCACCAGCGCCAGGTGCTCCAACAGCTACATCTGCAGATAAAGGACAAAATAATAATAAGCGTAAAGACGTCTGTTTGTTGTTGTTTTTTGTTATTTTTAGAAAAGCCAGACATTTGAAGAATATGTTGATGATATCAAAAACGTATTCTTATATTTTCAATCGATATTTTCTGAAACACTGTCATTATACTGTTATGGTAACTAATTAGATTTTTTTTTTCTCTCTCTGTTTTGCTTTTTTTGCATTTTAATCTCACAGCAGTGCTTTTCTTAAGATAAGCACTAGAACTCAACATGAATCTGAATTATATAGCGACAGCTGAAGAACACCTGACCCATTTAGGTCAAATCACTTTCAGATGCTGCTTTCATAACTGAGAAAAATGAGATTACTTGAGCTCCTTCTGTTATTAGCTGCTGCTTGTAACTAGAAAGCAAAATAGATTCAGTGGAGCTGAATGTATTCAGGAACCACATTGTCTAATATAAAGACATTTTGTTCTTGTACTTATACACAGGTGGGATGTGCTCAGAATTATCTATGAAAATATTAAACCGCATGTTGTTTTCACAGCAAATCCTGCTCTGTGATGTCAGATTTAGATTTTACCATTAATGCCATCATGGTCGATGTCTCCCAGTGGAGCTATAGCACTGCCAAAACGCCCATAGGCATATATCCCTGTCAGGATCTGGCTGGGTTTGGTGGAGAAGGAGAAGTCCTTTCTTTGCAGATAAACATACACTTGTCCAACTTCACGAAATTTCTGATTGGATAACTGCTCCATAAAAAGAGGTGCTCCAATCAGGATATCATCAAACCTGATAACCACAGAGAGGATATAATTCATCTCATAAAACATTTGATCAATTCTCATGAACTTCCAGAAAGACAAACTGGTCTCTGCAGGAATGATTTACCCATCTCTGTTGAGGTCTGTTACTGCCACTGAATGTCCAAAATAAGATGATATCTACAGAAAAGTAGAAAAGACAAAACGTATCATTAAAGACATTAATAAAAACATATTCAACATATTCAAATACATGTGATTAGTGTGTCTTATGCTCACAAAGTCGAGCATATATTAAAAAAATATAATGTAAGCTAATAATATAATATAGACTTTATTTGCTTTTAAACTTCCTATTCATCAAAGAATTCAGAAATGTACAGTATAAACACGCAAACACACATTTATATGTACATACAGTATATACATATATATATATATATATATATATATATAAATGAATGAATAAAAATATTCAAAGGAACATTTTTTTAAATGTTTTAACAACATTTGAACAATCTTATGAGTACTAGCAGGAATAAAACTGATCCCAATCTTTTAAACAGGATAATAGCGTAACAATAATAGATTTTGAGAACAAAAAAAAAACTGTATTTTACAAGAACATATCCTGTATTACAAATCAAGTCAAATAACCTGGATGCCACCAATCGCCTTCATGATTTCCAGGAGCTCCGTAGCTCCATTTATTATTTTAACCTAAAAACAAGCACAGCACAACAACAAATTACCCCGATCAAGTCCATAACCAATTGTGTAGCTGTACAAGAGGAGAACTGAAGTGCATAACTGTCCATGTAACAGTGTAGGATCGCTTACAGAGCCTGCGGTGTGCAAATCGTTTGGGACTCCAACAACATAATCTGCAATAATTGTCAAATAAAGGTGAGAAAACAGTGCAGACAAGAGCTTCAAATGAAACTCATGTTGCATTTTTAAAATCAAATACGTGAAAAGAAAAAAGAAAAAAAGAAAATGGCTTGTTATTTATTCTTATCACCTGCGATGTTGTCTTTATTAAAATGCCCAACAGCAACAGAGTATCCTAAAATGCAGAACAAACTCGATGGATGATTTTATCGTCATACTTATTACATAAAAAAGAGAAAACTTTAATCTCAGTTTTTAATGTCAGACATCACATCTCACCCAGATACAGGTCGTAGTAGTCACGTCTTTGTGTAGTTTTGGTCTCACCCCTCACTGAGTGAATGTGAGAGAACTCACTGCCACTGCTCATGATGTCAGTAAGAGATGCAGTGATGATCTGACCTGAAGGAAAGAGTAAATATGTGGTACAATGCCACTGTAGTCGCAGCACACTTCACAAAGTCATATAAACCACACTGAAAGTGCTCTGTCAATTCGCATTTAAAACAAAAAAAAACATCTTTTCAAATATTTAAATCACTGTAAAAACAGCCTTGCTCTTTGTAAGATCTCCTCCTCCACTTTCTGTGAACATACTTCACCTTGAAAATAAAAGCCTCCTGGTGCACCAACTATCACTCTGCCATTCTGTCACAACCATTGTTTTTAAATACATGAAAAAAAGAGATGTTAAACCAATTAATAAATATGTATTTTTATGGTATCACATGTAGCCTACTGCATATAACGGCATTGTAAAAAATTCATTATTCGTTCTGACTTCATACAAGTGTATGAAAATGCAAATGCCTTCAAATAGCTATTCAGATGAGTGCTATTAAAAGAGAAGCAAGTAACCTCTGTTATATCTGTGGTAAATCCAGCCTCACAGTAACGCCTGTCAGGATCTGCACATATGGATTGGGTCATTATAGATCAACGAAACACTAGACACTGAAGAATAAGAGTATTTATAATACATATTTACAACAGAACTGTAATCATAGCGGCTATACTGTATAGGACGGCGGTAAATGAAATATCTCACAGCCTCTGGAGTAAGTCGCCTCTACATGAAACTCCCTGCAGGGGGCGTAGTTTGCCACCTCTCCTGTTCGCATGTCCAAAAGCTGGCAGTTCCCAACAGGTGTATTCATGGCTTCCTCCTTTTCCATAAGCACGTTCCAGTGGAACATAGGAGCACAGGCCTGCCGAACAAGATGTACATAATATATATATAGAAACCAGAGACATTTTATAAATTGAAAACTTAAAGCCTTACAAGGGCTTGTAAATGCAAATTACTGGGTTTTAATAATAATACATAATATATTAGGCCTATATAATGTTTCTATTGTGTTTTTAAACAACGTTTCAGTATCCACAAAGCTACTTACACGTTAATTACAAGTTACTCAAATGACGCTAATAAACATACGCTTGTTTGAATGTCTGCGTTAAGGCTAGATAGAATAGACGTGTGGCGCTACTGGGCGTCACGCCTTCGACTGCCACTGATCCCAGGTCAGACTCATTCCCAGTCACCAGAGTTTTAATTAATACCACCTGTGGGCGATTAAGAACTCAGCTTTATAAACCAAACGGCTCTGTAGCTCCTTTGTCGGAGATTGAGGTAACTTCCCACACCTCTGAATCCTTCTGCCACAGTCTGACTTTGCTTTTATGCCACAGAGAATCCTGCCACACCTAGACAAAGAGGAGCTGAGCCACACTCACCTGCAGATGGAATTGTAAGACTTTGCAAGCAACCTTTGCTTACCTGAATACTCACCTGTATTTCTTACTAGTGCGATGTATCCCAGTAGTCCGAGTCTGCAAACAGCATGGGTTCTGCTACAGGTCATTGAGCACATGGAACTGTACCAGTAACACTCACCTGAATGCCTGCTTCACTCTCGCTGGAAATGGAGAGCTGGACATCACCTGCAATCTGTCTACAGCTTGAGAGTATTCATCCGCACTGGCCACACACACACTAAAGAGAGTCAAACAGAGGAGCGATCTGGAGGACGCTAGTGCCTTTTTACTTTCTGTTATACCCACCTTCTGAGTTGATACCCTTCCTCACCTTATGAAAAAATAAATTGAATTATTGACTCTCAAATTTGTCTCTTTGTTATTCAAGCAAAACATTACAAGAGCGTAATATCTATTATAATGATTATTTATTATTATTTTAAATGACGATTTAGCAATTAATTTCAGGAGGAGCATCTGTTAACCCTAGCCTCCTAGAGGGTTAAACCTCCTAGGGCTCGGAGGCCGCTGGGCTCCCTGCCTGTCCCCTGGACGGTCCGCCAAACAAGCTATTTTATCGCTGAGGAAGTGGGAACTAGTGAAAAGGCAGGTTTAGGGTTGTGGTAGGTGTGGATGTTAATAAAACATAATCTAAGGTAGAAAATAAATTTCATTGTTCGTTTCTGGTTGGGGCTGTATCACTTTCTCGCACGTCTACAGTAAAAACTTAAGTACCTCAATTATTTACCTCAGTGAATTAACTTAATGGTATATTTAGTTTGCATATTTGCCTGAAGAAACAACATGGTTAAATCAACATTAACTCTTTTATGGGGGCTGTTTGTGAACCGCAGTAACTCACCAAGATGTAGTTTTTGTAGGTTCGAACCGAAGCACCCAACCACTGATTGGACTTGTGAGCCAATAGGAGCATTTTAACAAATGTGATGTTTTCATCACCTTTGAAACATGGAGAGAGAGAGAGAAGAAAAGTGTTAGAATTTACCATTATATGACCATTTTCTCTATGTGATATCACGTACTGTACTGTATAATTGTATGGCCCACTACACCTTTTTGATCAAAGTTTAAAGTTTGACATGATCCTCCGCTTGATGTCCATGGACACATGAAGACAGAACCACCACGAGAGACTCCAGGCTGGCTGGTGTTCGCTCTGGGTGCTCCAACCACCACACTAATACTGCATACAGTGTAATATACAGGTTAGAATTGTGTACTTTGACGTGAAAAAGAATGCATGCATATTCATAATTTATACAGTATATCCGGTAGCACTTTACAATAAGGATTAATACTTATTATTAATTATTAAAGGCATTAACTTATTATAAATGAAATAAGTTTGTAACTAATTATAAAAGAAAAGCTATCCTTAACTACGAATGTCATACGATTCATACATGAGTACCGGCAACCTTAACTGCATGTTAGTAAATGTTTGATAGTCCATGTGTTAATTAACATCTATATACAAACTAAATCAAACTGCTTTTTAAAGAAAGAATAAAAAATAATGAATTTGAAATGAATTTAAAGATTTTAATATTAATTTAATAATTAATAATGTAATCATTATTTGAGCATTTGACATCTCCAGCTTTGAACATTATTGGGTGGCAAAGATTAGTTGATCCTCCCCATCAAGTGTAGAAAATACTACACTAATGACTGATCTTGTCTGTTTTGTGTTCTTCTCTTCTACCCTTTATTCACACCCTATTGTGACTTATACATAAACGATAAAACCCCCAAACCCCTGTACCTCTCAGAGTTCTTGAAAATCCACACAGTATCTCTTAATAGCGCTGAATGCTCACTGTGTTAACCTTTGAATGGTACTTTAGAAGTTATAATTAGTGTGTGTAATTGTGGCATAAGTACAATGTGTTTGGGAGGTTTTTAACAAATTCTGTAGCAGTCAACTAACTAATCAATATGCAGAGCTGTAGATACCACCACCACTCACCTTTTGCTGCTTGACTGATAAAAGTCAACTGAGAAACCAAAGTAGCTGTCCACAGGGCCAGAGAAAACCGTGTAGTTGTTGAGATTGAGGTTAAAGCCATTGATGTGATTCGAATAAATGAGTATGGACAAAAGTACAATAAAGAACTGCAGACTAACTTTCAGCCTCTGCTCCATTTTCTCTGCTTGTTATATTCGCTTTAAGCCGTTCGACAGTTGTTCCTGTTGTTCTGTTCCTTTATACTACTTTGTGGTTCCTGAAGTTAACATGACAATTGTGGGCATGTTTCTGATGTGCTTCCTTCAGATAAAATGAAATACATGTCATGGGTTTCCTTAATGTTCGGTAAGCATTTTTGCCACTTAGTATTAGGAATTTGTTAGTTTAAAGTGACTTCAATTAATTTTGTTTAATAGATGCTCAAATAGGAACACTTAACTACACCTTTAAATACATCCACATTATAGTAGAGAAACCAAAAATACTAATATTGCTAATTTACCAAAATGTATTAGATCTGCACTTCTTAAAATAGTCAAAAAGGGAGGAACAGTTTAGCAGAAATGACAGAAACTTGTAAGCAGAGGCCACACTCAGGAAGCCTCACCCTAAGAGATTATGCTCTTTTAACAAATATAGATACTCATCTAAAAATCGCAAAATAATTATAATTTTTTTTAGTTTCCCTTTTAGATTGGTTACAGTTTTGAGTCTGAGTGCACCCTGAAGCAATTAAGCTCTTTAAGTATGAAAAATGACCTTCTGTTCAACATGCCTTCCAATAAATGTATAAGATGTTTATCTGGCTCTGGCAAATGTCTTTCCTATCCTGTTTATTGCATCCGGGGGGATATACTATCTGTTTGCATGTTTGGGTATTTTGCAAATGTGCTTTTATGTGCTTTGACTCATGTCAGAAATAAAAAAAAAAAAATTATTTACTGCAACAAACTTAACATAAACGGTCATTAATTTCAATGGGGTGCATAAATATGCAATATGTATTCACTTATTGTTTGTTTAAAGTCATATGCATTTCTTTTGAGTCCCAAAACCCAAGATAAACTGTTTACAATAAAATAAAACACGTTAAATAGTTACAAACCCAGAGTGAACTTGAGTTCATTTTCTGACACTGGCAACATTTTTTGCTGCACTGAATTTATTTGACATATAATGAAGATAAAAGGGAAAAAGATAACAAAACAAAAACAGCAGCACACAATAGCAGCTAAACTAATAAAAAAGGAAGCTTATTTTAGCTGAGCACGCTGATGCAAAAACACACACAAAGACTGCTTGGGTATACTGTAGGTCCATGTGTCACGCCAGTGGAACAAGAGATTAGATGCTGTCTGGACCGGTCCTGAGTACATGGATTTATGAGGATCTGAGCTCAGAATTACATATCTGCAATCCACAAACTCCGTCAGTAATAGATGCTCTTCTAACCAAACTGGGGAATCAATCAGTGACGCTCTAAAATATTGCATATGATACAAGGTTTATTTAAATGACTATGCTTCCATATGGTTTTCAGGAACCCTGGACTGCTTGGAAAGATCTTTCAGGAGTGTCTCTTTACATTCTGTCACCCAGTCGCCAAGGCAGCGCCAACGAGGATGGAGAACCAGGTCATGCAGTAGCCAGGCAAAGAGAGAGCCAGCACAAGGCCCCACCCAATACACCTGCATCAGTATAAACATTCATATACATGAACATAAACATATACATATACATATACATATACATAAACATATACATATACATATACATATACATATACATAAACATATACATATACATATACAAACTCTTACATAAAGTTACGCACAACGTACAAGTCTTTTTGTCAGTACGTTTGTTAATGCATATGTATTTTAATTACTTGACTCACCCAGTGATTGTGAAAGTTCAGAGTTAGCACACCTGGACCAAATGACCTGGCAGGATTCATTCCACAACCTGTGAAGCCAATCTGCAGACCAGGCAACTATGAGTCTCCTGCCAAATTCAAACTTCTTGCCAAATCTCTCCCAATTTATCTGAGCCAAACAAGCAATTTATTTATATTTAATAAAAAATGCAGCAAATGTCTACCAGACGTTTTTAGCTATTAATAGACTTGCATTACATTTCAGACAGAGAAAATAGACTTTAATGAATAATTATGAAGCAAATAATAAAATTATAAAATACTATATATTGACATTTTCATCAAAAGACTGAGTGTGTAAAAATCCCACCAGTGCACATTCAGTTCACTTCAGTGTTTGTGTAATTAACAATTTTATGCAATTTTATGCATTTTCTTACCGCCATAAGATGACCAAGAGTTACAGACAGACCGATGACGACAGGGGCCACGGAGGAAAACGTTGATTTGGGATGAGTGACAGCCTGTACACACAGCACTAGCTGGAATGTAACAGCCATCTCCACTAACAGAGCCTGATACAGATATACCCCCGGGGCCACCTGAAGGAGGGTAAGTAGAGTTTTATCTGTTATTGTTGGACACTATCTGTCTTTTCCGACTTCCTCTATCTCCTTTCCTCATTCACTCCAATTACCTAGCAAACTATATTTTCTCCTCCCTTCTCTCTCTCTTACTTTCTCCCTCCATCCATGCCTATCTGTTTCCTCAATTTCTCTGACACACACAGAGCACATTTGCTGTCAAATTTATATTTTTCTTGCACATTCTTATTTTGACACTCTCCCACTGTTTCTTTCTTCTTAGTGATTTACAGACCTTCTCCTTCCCTAGACTTTTTAGTTTCAGATTTGTCAAAAATTTGCAGGTCCTTTCTACCACAAGGCCTCTGTGTTTCTGTTTATCATTACAACCTTTTTGACAGATATGCATTGTACTAAAAAGAACACAAAAAGTAAAGAAACAGAATAAAATGTGGTGTTCCACTTTAACAGGTACTAGGAGTAATAAAAAATATAATATGCTTGCTTACATTTCTGCCTTCACAAACCAATTTCTACATTTTGTTAACAAACAACCATCAATGGTTAATCAAAATTACAAGGAGAATTGGCTAATTGGACAATGAACAGTATGACATTCTGCATGTCACAATGAAATTAAGAATAATTTGCAGGAAATCATTAAATTACATTGTGGAATAAATGAGAATGGCTTAATCACTTGGTAATTACCTTGCGTTAACATAATAATGGTGAATAAAAGCCTTGATTTTATTGAGCAAGCACATTAACTATAGACATAGAAATGTTTTAGATGAATTTAAGTGGTATCTTTTAAATAAGATTTTCACAGATCTCTAGAGGAATCAAATGCTAATTAAACTCCATTGCAATCATTAAAACGCATTTAATTTTGATCCTGACAAATTTGCACACACTGATCACAGAAAACAGAACAAAGATATGAGAGGATCCAGACCAGACAGGATACAAAACAACAGATCAGAAAATCCAGAGCACAGAAATCAGTTGAAAGCTCAGACTGCTGATCCAGAACAAAGTCATGAGAAGATACAGTAATTAAAATGATCCAGGACACAGATATTCCTGGAGGTACTTCAACATTCCCTAATCTGACTCATCCATTTAAAGTCTTGGAGTCTATACTAATAAACCTATGAATAGATTGTGATTATGATTACGATATTATTAGGTGCTTTCAAGAAGGGCGTGATAAAACTGATGTAGAGATCAAAAGATCCAGAACACAGATATCATAATACAAAGTATATAGATATCAGAACAATATAAGGGAACCTTATAGATCATCAGGTTTCAATTTAGATCCAATCCTCATTAAGCACAACTGAAAAAGATAAACAGCATCTTCAGGATTACTAGAAGATATTACTTGAAGATATTAGATACTACGTATTACTTGTCTCTTTGGGAAAGTGGACCTTGAGGGCCAACGTTAAGAACCAACAGATTAAGAAAAAAACTTGTAGAATCCAACACATCTCACCTCATTAACCCCCAAGTTGCCCTTTAGGGCAGTCGGTGTGATGCCTAACAGAAGAGCACATGCACTGACAGCACCGAGCAGCTGGGCTCCCACCAAGAGGACAGCCCGCCAGGGGCTTACCCTCAAGCCTGCCACCAGTGCTAGAGTAACAACCGGGTTGAGGTGCACCTCACCCAGGCAAAAACAGGTCAGGGCTAGAGATAGTCCAAAAGCCAAAGACACATGCAGTGGGTTGGGCGAGCATGCCAAAGAAGAGTCCGGCGTCGGGAGGGGTTCATCTGTGATGGAGTCCCATGACAGAGCCCCTGCATGTGGCCACAGCAAAACAGAAGAGAGGCTGCTGAAGAGAAAAAGAACAGTCCCCAAAAACTCACAGAGCATGTCACGTAAAAACAAGCCAGACCATACGTCCCTCAGGATCAAGCTGAATGTGGATAAGGGTTTCATGGTGCTTGTTCTTCAGCTTGTCTTCTCTTTTTTGTACTGCACCTCGTAATCTACATCTCCTGTAGCAATGAATTTCGAATTAGCAGTCCTGATTCTAAAATTCGAGCATGCCATTCTTATAGTTGGCCATCAGCATGGGACCCTGTGACGTCTTCAAATGGATCGCTCAGCTTTCACCCTACCTTCTTTTGTCCGCTGGCCTGATCTTTGCTGAACAGTGTGTAACAGAAAAGGCTTGCAATTTCATCAGGTGTTAAGTGAAGAACCAAAAAGAACCAGGCTCTGCTTTGACTCTCTCTGTATGCTAAATGTCTCCTTTCCAGCACCGATTGGATTTCCTTATCAAAAACCAGCAGTCCTCCCTCTGGGGTTTCACCTGCCAGAGGGGCTAAGCTTGAGGGTTGCACTTCATTCAGTCGCTTTATCGAAAAGGCTCTCATGTATTCCTCTGAGGTAGTCACAACTGAAAGGGATTAAGACGTGTCAAATATCCAACGTTTCACTAAGTACCCAGCAAGTGTTAAGACGAAGAAAGATTACATCTTAGTGGCTGATAAAAATCAGAGAGGAGCCAAGGCATTATTGTGAAGATACTGTTGTAAAGAATACAGCAAAGAAAGCAAATTTTTGTTCTTTCATTCTGGGCTGACCAGACCCAAATACACACAAATTCAATTTCAACCCACAAATTTAAGTAAATATGAGTGTTGTTCTAAAACTTGGTGTATATCTGCTTACGCCTTTTAGTGGCAAGCTCTCTCAAAGTGACAGAGAAGAAAGAGTGGAAAAGAAAACTTGTGATAACATGGCCGACCACAACAATGGCTGCACAGTTTGAGACTGAGCTTCTGTGACATTCTATAGAGGTCATAGTATGAATGTAGGTCTAATCAGGATAAGGTTGATGTGAGCGAAACATGACTAGGAATTATAAGGTTTCCTTTTTAGGGGAAAAGATAAGTTGTCTGTATTTGACAAGACTTGACTGATGGGAGGACAACTTGGAGGACTCAAATGTATGAGAAGAGGGAGTATTTCATCATAGTTTGTATAGTGCATGTATTTGACAGATAAATTATTTCACAACATTGTTTATATGTATATAGGCGTTATTTGAGATTCTGAGGGAATGAGATAAAAGCATACCTAACTTCTGGAGCAGGGATGATGCCCTTTGATTTGTGCTTTGCAAGTAGGTTAGAATGGTTGACCCACTTTGTTAAGGGTCCAGAAACGTGAAAACAAGAAGTTAGATAAAATCCATTAGTGTAGACTTTGATCCAGGGTGGCCGACTGGCCGCATATGACCTAAACCAGGGGGGTTTCACACAGTTTGATGCCCAGGATTCAAATATCTTTCAGTTGTTACAAGTATTTTTTGCCATTATTTTGAATAAAACTTTGACAGGTCAAACTATTTAAAGCCCCCTTTTATATATGTGTGTGTATATATATATATATATATATATATGTAGGCAAGATGTAATATGTCCACCCAGCCATAGGGGGAGCTGTTCACTGTTGTGTGAGCCTTCATTACAGGGGTAGAGCTGTTGTTTAGCCACAGCTCTGTTTTCTTATGAGAAGGTAGCAAGGGTTGCCCTGTTCTCTGTAAAATCGACATTATTTGTTTAGCTATATTAGCCATCCATCCCAGTTTAAGAAATACATTGTTGTTAAAGTATTCACTAACACATATGTGTGTTTATTTTTGGTGAATGGTTTATTATTTGTGTTTTTTCAATTCCATGTGGGCAATTGTATTGTGTTGAACTTTATCTTGTATTTAACTTGTATTTTTTGGGTTTTATTCTTTGTAATCTGTATGCTTCTAACAGTTATCTTTATTTGTAATATGTTGAAGTTTATTATCCTGTGGTTGAGTAAGTTTGTAACAGTGTGAAAAGTGTCCATTTAATTGCAGCCACTACTACATAATTTCCTTTTAATAACTGGATGTATATTGGAATTATTTTGATGCTGCTTGTTAACTGACACAGCTCTGTTTTCTTATGAGAAGAATGTTACAGTTCTGTGGTCGATGTGAAGGAAGATGCGGTTTACTGCAAAGTGACTGTTGTGGAGAAAAAGCCCAATAAACAAAGAAAGCTACTCTGCTTTGATCCAACGATTGATTTGTGTCCTCCTCATATTAACACAACGCAGAGCCATTTGGGGGAGCACACCAGCAAAAGAAAGGGTTACATATACACACACACACACACACATATATGTATATGCTGCCCTCCAAAAGTTTGGAAACACCCTATAAAAGTGGGGTTTTGGACGATATTGGCATGCTTCCTTTTTAATTAGTGATAATTTTGCACTGATACGGGACAACACAAAACTACGAAAACATATATTATTTTGTTACATAAGCAGTTTATACATAGAAAATACTTACATTTTCGAATCAACAAAATACCACAATTAGCAGCTATTACAGCTCTGCATAATCTGGGCATTCAAGCTGTCAGTTTATTCAAACAATGACTTGATATATACTCCAAGTCTCCTGAAGGATTGCCCAAAGATGATTCATACTGGTTGGACACCTCTTACGGACATCACGGTCCAGTGATGTCAGCATTGCAAAGCTTTTGAACTTTTTAAAATGGACTGACCCATCTCTCAAATGATCCATGGAGATTCTAAAACCTTTGACTTATTCAGAGTGTTCCAGGCTATGAAATCATGTTACCAAAAAACTCTTTTTCTGAGAAATTCTACCTATATCTGATTTTGGAAAGAGAAATATGTTACCCAAATTAGACCAATGACTCAAAATATTTTTAACTGATGTCTAAGAAAAAGAGACCGTCTAGGTCTTGCTAAGGTCAAAGCGGTATTAAGATTCCGGTTCAATATTCCTGTCTCAGTAGGTCTTATCTTACAACCTGCAGTCTGCGGTTTTAGTCAGCTCCCAGATTTATGTTCATTTTGTTCAGTCTCTCCCCTGGACAGGGTTGGGTTTATATTCATTGTCCATTCTCAACCTGTGGCCATCTGTAAATCGTTTCTGAGCTTCTGCAGAGCCTCAGAACCTGGTACTAAATCTAATCAGGCCACCCCTCCTGCATTTGAAGATTACATTTGGTCACCCCACCAGCACAAGGGCTTTGTCATGTAAGAAGTGCAGGAGGGTATCAGTTTGGATTGGATTCCACTGGAGGATTTTTGAAATTTACTCAGGCCTCAGGGGTTTCACATCAGCGCCTGTTCTTTTAGTGAAATTTCTCCGGCAGCAGAAGTCAAAATCTGCACCTTTCCGCTGACTTGCATGTCATGTCAGGATCTGCGGTGCAATTCATACCAAAAAGCAAATCGCATATTAAAAAAAAGGAAACACACATTTTAAACATTTTAAACACACATTTTAACAACATAATTTTTGAGAAGATATCAGAAGAATTTAGTGTATGAATAATAATAATAAGTTTTATGCAATTTTGTCAACTGAATGACAAATACAGTACCTCCAACCAGGTCTGTCTTCAAACGACATCTTCTATAATTGCCTGCTACTTCCACCGTCTGTATGTATTATTAATGACAAATCTAACAAAACTAAAACTGTCAGATTTTTGATAAGGTGAAAACGTAGGTCATTTCAGCCCTAAAGGAAGAATACATTTCAGATAGCCATTTAGCAAGAGTTTTTTGACTCATTACTCATTTTGATGAATGAAAACTAATGAAGTAGGTGCAATCATTGTATTATCAGTTCTTATTTCATTTTAGAACCACCAAAATGATAGTGGGAAAACGGTTATATTAATAAATATTACATATTTGTCTTTAAAAAACAAACTGTAATGCTCTGACAGCGACTCAGAAGACAGGAGGTAATTCAATTAACAGGATGTTATTAAAAAAAACTAAACCAGCTTTCAGTGCCGTAGAAAAAGGCAGGCAACCAACATAAACAACTCCGTTGAGTGAGTCAATTAGTCAGAGGCGATCTCCAGATCACTATTCTCAAATTCCTCCTGGCAACACAGGTAAGTATTGGTAAAGTCTCTTACGGGTTAGGCGTATGCAGTGCTCGGTACAAGCTCAACCTCAACCACATTAAAACAGAAACATGCAAACGCAATCACACACACAAGAACATAGACCTATAGACTTGTCCTTCACTCAAGAGTTTCATTCATCATCTGTACATTGAAGGCTCCACAGATCTCAGGTTACGCCGGGCAAAGCATCTCTCTGCACACACCTCTAACCCCCTATAATTGAAGGCGATGACACATCCATTTTCACACCCTGTCTTCCAGCCTGCTTCTCACCAGTGAGTGTCATGATCATCCAGCTGATAGCTGTGGTCTGCTGACTTCTAGCTGACCTTGAGTCATTGTAACACTCAGTGGTAACCAAACTTCAAATTAGGGCTGGGTGATGTATATGTAACAGTCATGATTTTGGATTTGTTTCCTAAAGATTTTCAAATATAGTGTGTTTATATGAATCAATTAAAAATATATATGGGCAGCTGACAAATAATATTATGGTGTGACTTAGCAAAAATGTAGAACTTTATTTTATTTACAAGTAGCATAAGAGAGTTCTATCTTCAATGTTCTTTTACATTTTTACGACACATCATAGGACACATTCATATGTCAATTACCCATATGCATAAACAATACCGTTCAAAAGTTTAATAATAATAACAATAATAATAATTCATCCTTGTTAATTACTCAGCAAGGATGCGTTAAATTGATCAAAAGTGACAGTAAAGACATGTAAAGACAAAGTTAAACTAAAACAATTCTGAAATAAATGTAAATTTGTAAATAAATTTCCAAAATTTAAAAATAAATGATTTAGGTCTACTTTATTCTTCATATGTAATCATTAGAAAATAATAAAGAATGTTGTCTGGAACCTCTGAGAAAAAGTATTTCTATCTGGATGTTTAAGGGAAAGTTCCTGATTAGAACTTGGGATTTAAAAAACCCTGCTGCATATTCTCTATGCGTGTGTGTGTTGGTATCTTTCTGTGCAGGGCTTGTCACCAGGGAGATTTATAAAGGAACTCATGATAGAATATGCATTTGGTTGTCTCTGTCACTCTGATGCATCGATGGCAGATACATATATGTACTAGGGGTTTAACAATACCCATAATCGTATTGAACCGTTCGGTACGAGGCTTTCGCTTCGGTACGCATATGAACCGAACGACCCAGAAAAAAAAGAGAATGAACTGTGTAAAATATAATGTTTTCAATGCTATGCAAACAACGGGACAGGGAACCCGCCGTCTGCCCCTCCCACCCCCAAACAGACGAGAACGCACATAACAAACCCTGCGGCATTAATGGTTAACGTTAGGCATTTTCCTTTGCCATTTCAACCCAGCATCCAGCTGTTTAACCAGAGCTGCATCTTTCTGCTCTAACACACTAAAATAATGTTTGTATTGGCGTTAACGTACTATTTAATACTTTAGCATTAAATATAATATGTAAAATTTAACAAATGTAAGTCTGCGTTGCTTCCTCCACCAATTTCAAAGCACCTGGGCGCTCGCGCGTCTGTAGCATCTGCTGTTACTAGGCAACCATGAAAGCGCTGTCAGTTACAAAATCATTTCTGCTCAAATCTACTTTTTATTAAGTTTTAATTAATCAATAATTACCATCCAAGGCTGACTGTTCCAAAACACTTCTTTATTTGCTGCTAAGAAGAAACCCCAGAAGATATGTGAAGTACAGCTCCATTGTTGTTCAAAGTAAAAGAAAAGGGGGGAAACAAGGTCATATTATGTTAGTTTTAATAAATAAAAATGTGAAAAAAAACAATCAAAGTAATTCTCTTTTTTTATTTTATTTGTGCTGTATTGAAAACATACCGAACCGTGACACTACTGTATCGTATCGAACCGAACCGTGAATTTTGTGAACCGTTACACCCCTAATATATACATATCTTGAGAGCGACATATTGCATATTAATTTTAATCACTTGTCACCTAAATAATGTTTGGATGTTCAGTCTTCAGTTGGCTGCATCTCTGATTTCAAAGACTTTGCTAACTATACTTTATCTGGTCCTTGGGTCTTAACTGTAAATTCCCCTACAAAGTGTATTTAACTTTTTACATTTAAAAAGTTTGATGTATGTTATTCATGAATGGTTGTTTTAAAGCTGCCCTCTAGAGTAGAAACATGCCATTTGTCCTTGACAGCCATTATGCAGAACTGTAGAGATTGCTGAACAGTGGAGATTTATTGAATCATAAAATGGCAGCCAGGCAAAATAAGACTCGAGGGCACACAGAAATTTTCACTTTTCAGGTGATAGAGAAGACAAAAGGGTAATGTTATTGATTGAAAGTTTTACTGTGAAAAGCAGTCAAAAAGCAGTCTTGTATGTGAACAAAGGAAGTGTTCAACATGCACCTCTATGCCTTTTTACCGTTTTCTCACTAGATGGCAACATTATCATATAACGCTTGCTCTCCACAGCAATTAGACAGCAGTTCAAAATCCTTCATTTACCCAGTAATGCTAGCATGCCAGATTTGTGCAAAGGTGTATTAAAAATATTCTAACCCTCCAGCGTTATAATTCATGAATTGCACGAACATGATATTAATGGCAGGGTAGAGGAGTAATGTGGGCAGGCCACTCTGCGACACTTGTCAGTTATTTTACGCACTCTCATTTATCTGTTTTGGCTGTGAATGATATTGTACACGGAGGTTTAGAGTGCTCCTCCTCCGCCAGCACCCTTGAAAGAGCACATTTCCATGTACCGGGGAAGCTGATATTTCAAATACCATGGCAACATTTGTGTCATCTTGTGTTGAGCATAATGAAAATCACTGTGACACTAATCTGATATACCAGGGCAAAAGAAAAAATATTTACTAGCATCTCTTTTCTGGGTTCATATTATGTGATAATTCATTTATGCATTTCTATGCAACTTACAAGAAAGACAGCACGGGGAAGTAAACAACAAAGCAAAAGACATTTGTTTTGACATAGTGAGAGATTCGATTGGATTCATACAAAGAGATTCACAACACTGAATAACATTCAAGTTCTGTGTTCTTGTCATTCGGCAACCCCCGATGTTTACCGGGTGATAACCGCTTGAAAGGACTGAGGTCTGGGAGTGCTGCCAGCTCTGCTCTCAGACAGCTGTAAACCCATAGGCATAACTGCTCAACCCTTCTGACCATAAGATAAAAGCCTTCAAAATCAAAGTTTTAATACAAACAAACAAAACAAATAAAATAACAAGGCATGTAATCGTTGCAAACAAAACTGCAAAAATAATGATTTTTGATTTTTCTTTTCCAAAAAACTTAAGCGTGTTCATCTCTCAGATACATCGTAAATATATCACACAAAATCAAAATTGAGAGCACTGCCATTTTTCTATCACTAAACAGGTCCCTATAATACTGCTAAATTTGTCAGCAATGGTGTCAATAGGCATGTTTTATAATTTTGGCATGCTGGGAAGTTCACATTTTCAGTATTTCCAAACCTGTTGCTATGATACATTTGTGGTGTAGCCCAAGCTTTTTTCCAATGTGTATTATTTAGAGCAACTCCTTTAAACAAGTGTTTCAACCAATTTGCCAACAGTGGGTGTTTGAGAGTTGTGCTGGCACAGGAGAAAATATTTTACCATTTAAGAATTACATGTCACCTTAAGAGGTAAATGGAACTGGGTTGCATAAGGAAACATCAAATATTATGTAATATCTGTTTTTCAATGTGGTTAAAAAAAATCCATGGTAACGGTCCATACATTTGTTTAAAAAGTAACACTTCAGCACAAACGCAAGTCATGCAATGGCTAATCAGCAAAGACCAGCACACATATCACTTCTTTCAAGTCGAGTGCTTTCCAGTGGTCGAGCAGACAATGTGCCAGGCACGACTATCTGCTGGAACAGAACTAAAATTACACCTGCTGACAAAACAAAACCTTATGGCCAGTATTTTCCACAGTTTGTGCGACAATTTCATGGTGATTGCACAAAGTAGACATGTTCAAATAATGATAAAGTATATATATATATATACGCTATCTTTATCAGGCATCACTTCATGCTTCATGATTCAAGTCCTCCAGCATAGTTCCTAGGAGTTCAGAAATTGCAGTTGTGACATGATGCATACTTGCTGGACAATTTTATATTTCTCTTGCTCTCCCGTTTCACTTTCAAATAAGGAATTATCTGGCATGCTTATAGCTATTCTTCATCAACATCTATAAATATGAACACCATTAAAATAGGTTAGGCTTTTAATTCACTGCTTTTTTGGATTGAAGTGCATGTTTATTGGCAATGAGACAAGACCAAATATTGCAATGCTGATAGACACATCAAGTAGATGGCCTCTTTCTCATGCAGTTTATTTGAATAAAGTCATGAGATTTTTTCCTGGGAAACTCAATAACTGACATATCCGTCTAGCCAGCCACTGTATTAAAACACCACACGCAGATAGAAGAGACTGAAATACACACAAATGAACTTTTTAATAAACACCCAAACAAGACCATATCTTATTAACTATAGAGCATCAGTTGTTCAAATTATAGGTGAGGCATAAATAAGCTGTATCGTGACTTCATCCAATACAATATTTACAAATCTTTAACAGCGTTTTTATTTGAATCATACCTTCAGCTCCCTAATACTGCATGTTTATTGCATTATTTTAAACAATCTAGTTTACTATTCATATAAACATTCAGTTACCACTGGCATTAAATCTTATTTCCATATCATACTCAGCATAATCACCCAAGATGTAGGCCTTTCCTAGGTAGCAATCTATCACGAAAACCGATCCTGTCTGGAAAGGTTACATCATCTGTTTCATAACTAATTTTCAGCAGCATTTTGGCATTGGCAGTTATCTTGTGCGTTGTGTTCTTGTTCAGTATGTTTGAGTGTTTATTTCTAAAAGTGAAAGCAATGCTGTATAGTTGTCTGATTAAGCAGTTTAATTTGCTGTCACATTTTTTTCTGCTAATTTTCTAATAATTAATGCGAATTTCACATACAGATTGTAGTTAAAATGCCTGTTGACTATTATAAAACGATATTATCTACAGTGTTTTGCCTACACAATATGCTCTTTGCATTTCACTGTGATTGTGCTTTTAATGTCTGTTGGTCATTATGTTTCTGTTTATTTAAACTCCTTTCTTATTATAAATGTCTGCTATTTAATGTGTGTTGCATTGCTGTGTTTGTGCTGGCTACATAAGGAAGTGTTTTTAAAGACAAAGTAAAGTAAAGTATATAATTAAATTACTTTGTTTTGAGCTAAGCATTGCATTTTTGTAGCTTTATACCAAATATACACATATTTTGAATCAATCTGTTGTCGTAAGAATGTTGTCTAACTAAATTTACCTAAGTCTACATTTATTGGTCAATTTTAGGTAATTATCCTTGCCAGGTACTTATTTTTCAATGTAGACGTAAACCTTTTTCTGTGAATGTGCAAGGTTTCTGGTTCATTAGCTGCTGTAGGGAAATAACGAGAAGAATAACAAAGTAAATGGTAGAACTGTTTGCACTATAAACAAGTATGTTCATAATTATGTTACAACATTGAAATAATATGGTAAGATACACTGGTCTGCAATATCAAACACCAACCACCATTTTTGTAGTAGTAAGTAGTAATAGTAGTAGAGGTGGTAATTAATGTAATAGAGTAAGTGGGTCTTGATTTTTTATTTACTATATGCTCTCAGCATTTTTCAGTTGGTTGTTCTAGTGGTGCATTGTTTCAGCTCAGTCCAGGCATCTGAAGGCTAATTTACTATCTGAAGAAATTCTGGTCATTTTATGTAAGTGGTCTTGGCTGAATTAGCAGATATAATTAAGTAGTTTTTTTTGTTTACAATGTAGTGAAATGTGACTATTTGCATAGATCTCAAATAACATATGTGGCCTAAAATAATTCAAAGTATCTTTTATTTTCCCCAAAAGTGTGTCTCTTATTGTCTTCTCAGGAGTCTGGATTTGGCAACCTAAAGCACAAGCAAACTTATTGAGCTGAAAGTATTACCTGAGAGCTTGGAAATTGCTGGCTTATAAGAACACAGGGTTCATCAACCTTTCAGTGGAACAGCTAAACAAAAAAAGCCACACACAGACTGTCTCGCCTTCTGTTGGGCTCCATATGCTGTGTGACATCACTGTATACAATTTCAGCCAAAATGAGTAAAAAGCAAATTAACTTTCTTTTTTTTTAGTTTGTGTTTCCAAAATAAAGATTGCAAGTCAACATAGCTGTGGATTTACAACTGTGGCTGTTATATTAATATGCCTGTGTCATATAAAGAATGGCTTACAAAAATAATAACAAAGTTAAATGACTTGGGTGGTTTCTTGAATGCAGTGTTGCATGCTAGATATATTTGTCTTCACTAGCATAAATGTATAAGTATAATTTGAGGCTAAAGCAATTCCACAGATATGTTTCTGAGTGACATCCATCAAAAAAAGTCTTCACATTCTTCACAAGAATCACATTGAATTAGCCAATGTACTAAAAGCTTATTTATTTATTTTATATGATATTTAATCAGCAATGGCTGTTTGCTTGTATTTAGATGCCACTAAGTTGAACTGCTCTTATGCTGCTTGTGCTGTGCTGAAAAGCCTTTACCAATTTAGTTTTTTCCTGGTCAAAAATGACTGGCCTTTAAAATGTACTTTTAAATCTCATATTGTCACGTTCACGCTGGCTCGCTGTGGTGCTGCGTGAGCGCTCGCGCTCTCAGCGAGGCAAAGGAGCGACAGGACACGAAACTGAACT
>JAUMHI010000035.1:14014306-14034633 GCA_032359435.1 Enteromius unitaeniatus | reverse complement strand
CTTCAGGCTAGGTTTAGTTATTTTGAATGAAAAGTTGATAACGCTTAATGAGAGGGCAGCGTGCTTCACGCTTCTGAGATTGCGAGAGCGTTTGGGCCGAAGCAGACAAAAAACGCAGATCCTAAGCATAGGGAGCGGAGGAGAGGAGATTCGCAGGGTAATCAGTAATAAGGAGATTGGTGGCAGCTGCGATCGTTTGTGCGTGCTCCTCCTGAAATTCGATTAATTGCTTAATCGTAATTTATTTCATATGAAAAAAAATATTGATCTAAAACTGGGATATAGTAACTTTTCGTTGTTATTGTGTAAACATGTGCTTTAAAAAAAAAAAAAAAGGGAGAACTTTTGGTACTCTACAGTCCATGAATTCAAAACTCAATCCACACAAGCTGTCTACCACAGTTTTTTTAACCCTTTGAAACTGTGGAAATATGGGTAAGTTTCCTTTTATCTCTTTAAAAGTATAAAAAAAAAGCAAAAAACACCCAGACACGTGAATTTTTAAATGGCTCATGCAGTGCAGACTAGACCTACAAACCCAACATGTCATTAGCATGAATTTACTCTGTAGTTACAGTTCTTACTTTTATAGCTAAATGGGTGTATTAGTATGCCAGCTACCATAATCATGCACATAATCATCACATATTTACATGCATTAGCATCAGCTATGACTGCTACGGTTTTGCAACTCCCTAAAAGTTTAGCAGTGAGACTAGGACGTGCTTAGAATGCTTATTGTAATGAACGTGATTCGAATAGTATCTCGGTACACCAGAGGGCACATGGGGCATTTGGTTCTCGAATTCCACCATGTACTTATTTACAGCTGAATGGCACTGCATGCCTCAGTCTCTTATGAATCATACAGCTCCTAGATGCTTTTACAATAAATAAAGACTGACACTGATTGAATCATGATAAACATGCTCTAAGTGGTTGTTTTCCTATAAGTCAGAAGATGTGTCAGACGTAACGTTTAGCTTGGGTCTCATGAAATGCTCCTCAGCATGAAGTGGAGCGTAACAGCACAGCAATAATTGTTTATTCTGCAGCTTGCGTGTGTTCTGCTGGGATCAGAGAGCTCTCCACAATTGCTGCGTCCAAGCGCCTGCTTCAGACTTGTTTTGCTTAGCTGTGCCGAATAAAGCCTCCTGTTGTCAGCAGAGTTACATTTTGATTCACGATCTTAACTCGATTCAGCATTTAAAGCCTTTTTTTAGTGTCGTTCATCGTGCCAGATTGCATTTTGGAGGGCCGGAGAGTGTCATAAATGTTGCTGAATTGTAAATGTGTCATTATGTTGACTAAATGATGTGGAATGGACAGTTTGTGATAACTGAGACTTATCTCTAATCATTTGTCATTGCTAATTAGTAGAAAGAAGCTAAAGCGGATTGACTTTTAAACCATAGAAGAAATTGTATTCCTGTCAAACGGTAATAAATGGCCAAAAGCACTTATTTTACTCCATTATTTTTCAGCCTCATTCATAAAAGAGGTGCTATACGTATTTTTTGAAGAAGGGGAACATTTGTAACAAATAAGAGAGATTATTCAAAATGCAGGTTATGTTTTTTATTTAGTACTGTCCTGAATAAGATGAATATTTATATATATATATATATATATATATATAGTACACAAGACAAATAAATAACAAAAAAGTTTGGAAAGCATTGTTCCTTTTCAGGAACTCGAGCTGCGTCGACGAGACGCTATTGGAACGCCCTCAGCGTGACGGTTCTAAATCGTGTGTTGAATCAGACAATGATGAGTTGGGACGTCATAGGCGGGTGACATCACTGGCCAGGAAGCATATAAGCACATGGAATGTGGCCGGCAAACTAGGTCTACGGACACGGCCAAATTAATTAAATGCCTTTAAGAACGAGCCTGCCGTTTTATCATGATGTCCATATCGAAATCACGGCCATGCATAGTCGGTTTTCATCCCCCTAAATAAATTTAACTCGACCACGATGCGGGCTCATATGATAGTAGTATCGATCCTCACCGCTGTCGCTGATCCTCACCCTGGCCGGTCACTCACTGTCAAGCAGTGGTGGCTCAGGAACAAAGGCATATCCCTGAGGGGAAATCCCCTTCGCATGATCAATGTGTCACGCCGAGCCGTACGTGCCTTAGATATTTGGAGGACACCTTCGTTCCTATATCAGGGCCCAGTGCTGGGAGATCCTGGTCGCCGCAGTATGCTAGTGGCAGATGCGTCCCTCACTGATTGCCATCTTACTGGCATATCAACTGCCTAGAAATGCTGGCAGTATTTTGAGCACTCAAAACCTTCTTCAAAAAACTGAATGCCAAGAAAAGTGTTCTTTTCAGTTCAGAGAACCACTTATCTAGGCGTGGTGTGGGACTCAACCACGACGTGGGCTCGTATGCCACCTGCTAGAGTAGTTTTGATCCTCACCGCAGTTGCAAGAAAGAGGGCCCAGTGCTGGGAGATCTCGGTCCAACATAGCGCTAGCAACGGATGCATCCCTCACTGGTCACGGAGCGATCACGAGTGGTCGCTCAGCCCAAGGTCTGGGAGAGGTCGCCATCTTATTTGTCACATCTACTGTGCTAAATGCTAGCAGTATTTAAAACACTTCTTTACAGACGCAAGAGATCAACATGTGTTGGTGCGCACCGACAACACCTCTGTTGTCTCCTACATCAACCACCAAGGACGTCTGTGGTTGCGCCCCTTGTACAAGCTGGCACACCAGACCCTTGTGTGGGCCCGGGACAGATCCCTCTCACTGAGAGCCATCAACATTTCCGGGCATCTAAATGTAGGAGTAGACATTCTGTCGAGACAGGGGCCGAGGCCCGGGGAGAGGTTGCTCCACACCGAGGTGTGGAACAGATCTACAGAGTTTATTACAAGGCAGAGTTAGATCTCTTTGCGACACGAGAGAACGCGCAATGTCCCCTCCCGTACCCTCTAATTCATCCAGCTCCTGCGGGACTGGATGCCATGGAACAGACATGGCTGAGGCTACGTTTGTACGCTTTTCCCTGATTGCTCCCTGGAGTTCTGGCGAGAGTGCGCCAGGGCAAGGTCAGTCTACTGCTTGTAGCACCGTTCTGGCCGAGCCGAGTATGGTTCTCAGACCTGATAGATCTCCTAGACGTCCCTACGTGGGAAATTATGATCAGGAGGGATCTCTCGGTGGACATACAGTCGACAAAGAACCCCTGGTCATTCACTTCCTCCACGGTGCGCTGAGGTTAAGGCCACCAGTACGATTCCCTGGTGCCAACCTGGGACCTGGCTGTTGTGTTAGAACCCCTCTGTGGGCCACCATTTGAGATTTCAAATCGTTTGTTAATGATTGAAAGACCACACTTCTGCTAGCGTTGTGTTCTCTGAGGAGAGTAGGTGACCTTCAGGCCCTCTCAGTGGCCCTTATACATCTTGACTTTGCCCCTGGAATGGCCAAAGCCATCCTGTGCGGGCTTCCTCCTAGCGGGTTACAGTCCTAAGGTACCTACGGTCACACCTCAGCCAGTAGTACTACAGGCCCTTCAGGGAGCCTGGTCAGAAGAAGCTTAATTGTGTGTGTCCAGTGCGAGTACTAGACGCATACGTACAGAGCTGCCTTGTGGAGAAAGTCTGATTTGATTTTTTTGGTCCACCCAAGAAGGGGCTCCCAGCGACCAAACAGACTTTAAGCCGTTGGATTGTGGATGCCATCAACATGTCATATGAGTCCTCTGGACTCCCGCCGAGGCTAGGAGTCAGAGCACACTCGACACGCGGTGTGGCGGCCTCGAAGGCCCTGCTAACAGGGGTCTCCATTGCCGATATTCGCAGTTGTCCGACTCTATGGAATGGATCTCTGAGCCACTACGTGCTCTTCTGCTCTCTCGCCATAGCTGTGCACAAACACACACTAGGCAGGGATTTAAAAGTCTGGAGGCATGGGTATCTCGTTCCCAATAGCGTCTCGTCGATGCAGCTCGAGTTCCTGAAAAGGAACATCTCAGGTTATGCATGTAACCCTTTTCTTTGAAAAAACGAGTTGCTGCATCTCGAAACCACTCGAACCACCGCTCCGTTGCGCGTCTCGCTTTACAGCGCTTCTGTGAAAATACTTCAGTTTTCCAAACTTTGGTTTCTAATTTTACTTTTTATGTTTACCTCATTTAAATCTGACTCCAATTTTACGTTCTCTGAGATTAAAATTATAATGCTAAATTTAGGTGCTGATCTTGAATTTAGTTATCCTAATTTAGAAACATGATTCTTTTAAACGTGCTATACTTTCTGTTACTTTTTTCCTTGTGGGACCGAGAGCCATCTAGATCTGACGCCAGCCGTATCCTCATTCCGTAACACAAACCTCGCCAGTATGATAATTACTCAAGGTTGGGGATGATTATTATCCCTTTGCCAGCCACTGACTGCTTGCTTATTGCAAAGAGATACATAATCTAGTCTTACCCAATGTGTTAATTTCAATGATATCAGGAATCAGGGGGTCTCCAGATAGACCGTGCCTACTGCTCCAATCTTTGTGCCCCCAGTTTGTCTATCCTGGCCATGATATTTATGCACGACCCGCCTTCGCACACCCTATTAGAAATAACGATTTCAACAATTTAAAATGAATCAAGAAATAACATTTAATTTATTTGTCAGGTAAAATTATATCAAGCCAATTACATAATTAAGCAATGAGAATCCAATTCAGTTTAAATTTAAAAGAATGCATAACCTCAACAAATGCATACCTGACGGTCAGAGAAGCACGCTGCCATGAGGGAGAGACTTTGGAAGTTTAGTTCCAGAGAGACTCCCACAAGTGGCAGGGTGGAGGTATCTGATTACAGAAAATCCTAGTGTGATGTTCTGCCTTATTACTTATATACTCAGACCAACACCCACACAAACCTTTAAAAACAAAAGACCATTTGTTTGTCAGATGGTCCCGCAGTTCCGGGTCTGCACCTGCTTGGAATGCTCAATCTATTTCTCCAGGGGGAGAACACAGCCCTTTATCAGTAACTAATTTTGTGAAAGGTTTAATCTTTTTCATAAAATAAGTGACTACTATGAAATTGTCAATTTTTTACCAATCGCACCGAGACCTTTTGAATGACATCAAATATGACAGTGAAAAACAATATATCCACAAAATATGACCCACAGTGTATAGTGGGTCCTGGAAGACCTTTTTTTAAGGAACAGCTGTGAATGCAAGAGATGGTGGGTCGGGGAAAGGAGGGGGGGTCATAAAAGTGGGCTATGAAATTTAGGGGGGGGTTTGTTTTCAGTCCTAAGGGATAGTGTCTGTTGTCTTTGAAGATCCCAGATTAGCTTTTTATTTGCATGCCATCTGCAAGCGTGCGAGAATTTCCTCAGTCCAGCTTTCCCGGAAGAAGAGATCCAATTTTCCAATTCTTACAGAATGATGCGCGCGTCTTCATTAGTTCACGGAGAGAGGATCAGGAAGATAGTCTTGATAATATTTTCAGCAATTAATAACATAAATTCTGCTCTGCACCTTACACAAACCTACTGTATTTTCCCCAGGAGAGGACTGTAGCTGCAAAACAAATTAATTTGGGCTACTATAGGAACTGGTTTTGACATTTTTGCAATAAATAAATGATTGTAATTAAGTTGGCTTGAAAAAAATCGTACACCAGGCGAAAAATTGGCCGAGAAATCCCATAGACTTTGCATTGCAGCCAAATTTGACTGATTGTAGCGCAAAACGAGAATTTCGTAGAAACTTGTAATTTACCAGATTTGAAGAGGCTATCAAGGTGTGCGAGAACATACCCCGCAGTGGGGTATAAGTTGAATTTTGATGAAATAGCGTTAAAACGTCTTTGGATATTTGTTGAATAAGAACCTTATAATGTGCATTTGATGTTTGATATTTAGCTTTGTTTGAGGCAGTTCAGTTCTAGACACATTTATTTTTCTGTTTTTATTGACAGTGCTTATGGGTTGATGGTTGCTCAAGAACATGCGCAGTCCCAAGCCTTTCACTAGCGTCTGTCCTGAGCTGTGACATGACAGGCAGCAAACAGCCAAAAAATAATAAATAAATAAAAACCCATTTCACGCTTTTAAAAGCCCTCGTATTGCTTCTCCCCTGCTGTCCACGACTGTATTATAACTGACCTGCAATCCATTTTTGGGTCATGACCCCTCGGCTGAAATAGGGCACTTCACTTTATACAGAAATAATACGCTTTTCATTATGGGTAAACCTATAAATAATTAAATTTAGTTTTACAGCATGGCATAATAAATCTCACAGCAGAACAGATGTGTAAACCAGACACATTGAGCATGACATTCTAGTATATAAAAATGATATAATGTTTCCATAACTAATGATAGGATTTCGATATTTTAGGCTTGAAATATTAAGCAGCACACTCTCATTGAAGTACCCCAGCAATGTATTATGGGCAACTGCTGTGCAGTAATTACCCTAATATGTCATAACTTCTTTTAAGAAACCAAAAACATCCCTGAACGTTACTATTTGATTAGCTTCGCGTGAACATTCGTTTTTTTATTTGGGCGTTTCAAGTTTAATTTGTATCCATTTGCATGACAAGCCCAGAGGTTCACAAAAGCCCACACCACTTGTGCTTGCCATTAGTTATAAATGCATGGCTTTGATTAATCTGCTTCAAAGAACATGGTGAAAAAGAAACCGTTATAGAAGAAATTCAGCATAGGTTCAGAGGGGTAATGGACCTTAGTATGGGTCAATGAGGTCCAATACACCAGGAGAGAGTTATCTGTTAGCGTTCCCATGTATCTCAATGCCCATAAATGCCATGTAACTAAATGCCCTTTTAGAAATCCTTGCAGCAGACATTAGAAAGCAACATTTGTAAACAGTTTCAAATGAAAAACAGACTAAATTAAGTATTAGAATATCAAAGGGTTAAAAAGAAGCTCCAACATCTGTTTTAGGTGTAAATATGAATTGTGTGAATTGTAAAAGCTTGATTTTGTAACTTTTTTACCAAAATGCAAGCTTGAGGGCTCATTTTGTTCAGTTTGTGTAGTTGTGTGACCAACCTGCAGGAAGCCCCAAGCCAAAATAAAAGAAGCTAAAAACTCTCTGTCTTCTCCATTGTTATGAGGGTAATGTAAATGACAGCGTCAACTCGTGGTACAAGCCTGCACTTGATGAATTACCTCCATAACCTTACATTACCTTTATGAGCACGCCTTCTCCTTTTTGACTATGCGCTAATGAGAAACATCCACTCTGATGCATCAATATTCATTAATTCATAAGTGTCTTCCTTGCTCTACATGTAGATGTACTGAGTAACTAGATTTTTAACATTGTCTGAAGAAAATGTTCAAGGTGGTTGTAGGTGCTTGCCTTTGCAAAGCTTCCTGCCACAATGCTGTAGCATTACAGGTCATTATAGCTAAGGGACTGAGTGCTCTGGATGACTAGCATTAACATGATTGATCGAAATAAACTGGAGAGTAATTAGTAATTTGTGATTATGGCTTAATGCAATTAATGCATTAATTCAGATATTCACTGTTCTCGCAGAAGCATGATGTTTTCAGCATATCAGTTTACAGTTAAATGCTCCAGCAGTTCAGGGTTGATGAATGCGCATTTGGGAACATGACATGCACCAAACATTCACCAACCATGATCTTATGTCAATAAAACAATAGCTTTAAGCATTTTTCATCATGAAGAGCTTGATGAAAAATCTCTAAATTACCTGCTAATTCTTCTGAATTTCACCCATTTTATCATCCACACAGTGAAAAATATGGTTTCTTAGAATAGTAATAACACACATCTTCTCAGTATTCCCCATGATTTAATTTGTACCCTGCTATTACTTTATTACATTACTTTAATTCTTGGAGGTGTTTTTTTTCCCGTCTAATCCTTAACTGCACGCTTGAGCAATATTAATAGTGATGTCTGCAACAGCAAGTGCCACTAATGAAACACACTAATAAGCCAGCACCCCAATGGCTATTATAGGTAAATCCTGCTGCCTGTCAATCCGTTTGAGCTGATAGAAATGGATGTGACACAGTTAGTACTGTATGACATGAAGAATGAGCTAATTAATAATGGGTGTGTGTATGAGTGTGCGTGTAGTTGTCATTTTGACAACTCGTATAAATTGACAGATGCTGCTGTGGCCACCACAAAACTGTTCCCACACTTACACACACACGCGCTCGAAGAGCACGAAAGCACACTCATGTGTGTGTCCTGGAGATCCCCCCTGCAGTGCTGGTGTTGTGGAGGTGAAGAGAGATGACAGGTTGGCCCCTAGATTGCCACTCACTGTAATCACAATAATTACAAAGGCTCTTGGCCTTTCACCATGGCCCAAAGGTGCTCTCATTAAACAGTAAGCCCACTGTTGCGGAGGGGGACCACAGTAAAAACATGAGCACCAAAGTTCTTGATGAGCCCATCACGGGCATACATGCATGACGCACGCAGACAAACACTTTGTTGATTTCCATGATGCGGAGTGCTTGATATTGAAAGTACAAAATGGTTTTAAGTGCAAAATTGGTGTGTAGGAATACATGAGCGTGATGCATATGCACAGCCCACTGTCATTGTTTCTTTGTTGTCATCTATTGTAATCATCTTTCAAAAAAATATAGCTCTGCAGTTCTTTAACTCTATAGCTCCTATGCAAAAAATTATCTATCTATCTATCTATCTATCTATCTATCTATCTATCTATCTATCTATCTATCTTTTTCTCTCTGTCATTTTTTATTAAACATCTCCTCAGAGAGTTTATATGCAGTATAAGCTCCATGCAGATCCACGATTGGACATTAGATTGTATATTAGTGCCTAAAAAGAAAGCTACAGCGTTTTTGTAATTTTTTGAGCAAATATTCAACATTTAATGTTGTTAAATGTTGTTATTTAACATTCTAATTTATGCAAAAGAGTAAGTCGTCACCCCCCCGTCAAAAAAAAAAGGTTTTATCAAGTAAATGATGACAGAATTGTATTCTTGTGCAATCAATCCCTTTGAAGTTTTGTGCATCTGAGCTCACGTCAATACCAATTCTTCTATTAAACACAGACAAGACAAAGAAAGAAAATCTGTCTGTGAGGCTCTTAGTTCATTTTCAGAAATGTCACCAAATCAATCAATCCCAGCTTGTCTTGTTGCTGAAAGACTGATGTTTCATCCTCAAAGGAAATGTGAAAACCGATGCACTCACCGACTTTTCTCTGCCCTTGCAGGTGTGAGTGTAGGCGTACTTTAGCAATTTGGATTCCTCTTACAAGGCTTTTAAAATATCAGGAGAGCTCTTCTGATTAGAGGACTGATTTCAGGAATCAGCACATCAATCACTTATGATTTTCATAAAAGGTTGACTTGACTAAATGGATTGGCATTGGGTTTTTTTTTTATGATGGCAAAAAACGAATAATTGTACAGGGCTTGCACAGTCTGGCAGTGCCCTGACAAGTAAATCAATAGTTTAGGAAGGACAGCAACTCCTCAAAACCGCTAACATTGTGACAAGATTTTTACAGTATCTGATATGAGAGGTGCCATTTGTATTGAGTCCAAGTGTTGTTTTTCCCTAAGCCAAGAGGTGTAAGAGTATACTAAAACACAGACAGAGATACACATCATCTGAGAAACAATAGATCTGACAACATATTGTTCAAAGGTTTTGGGTCAGTATAAAAGCTCTTTTTTCTATTTTAATACATTTAAAAAAATTTATATTTTACTCCAGTGATACAAAGCTAAATTTTCAGCATCATTACTACAGTCTTCAGTGTCACAAGATCTTGAAAAAATCATTCTATGTGATGGTTTGCTGCTCAAGAAGTTATTATCAGTGCATTATTTCGGCCCCTGTATAAAACAAATAAAAAGGTAATTGTCCCTTTTTATTTCGCAATTCTGACTTTTTTTTCTCACAATTGCAAGTTATAAACTGTGAGATAAAAAGTTGCAATTACCTTTTTTGTCAGTCACAATGGAAGGACACATCTTGTACGTGTATATATACGCTTTGATTTGTACAAACAGCGTATCCTTTAATTGTGTGTAACACAGAACTGCGTACGCTATGTGTCGAGTGGATGCTCTCCAAAATGGCATTACAGTGATATTATGAAGCCGATATTGTTGAATAAAATCATTATTATTGTTTTCTTTGGGTATGAAATTTTAAGTATTCTCATAGTTTAATGATGTTACAGTTGAACCATTGATGGCAGACGGACAATTCTGATTACGTCTTTCATACTTTTCTAAACCTTGGCAGTGTTATTTACTTGGCAGTCAATGGGATAGTCACAAGCCTCTTGGTTTTCATCCAAAATATCTTAAATTGCGCTCTGAGGATGAGCAAAGCTTTACGGGTTTGGAATGACATGGGAGTTATTAATAAGTAGTAAATTAATAAGTTATTAATTTCAAAAATTTAAATTTTGTGGTGGAGTAAGCCTTTAACACATCATGCTGATTGTACTAAATTGGTGGAACTTGTGACAAGATATTCAAAATCAGGGTGTCCAGTAAGTAAACCTTGGAATTGGATTACGTGGTATAATCAAAAATAGAATAAAAAATTAAAAAGCCCCTATAGGTTGACAATTTTTGCTCAGATATTATAAATCAACAACAGTTACAGTAACTTCAAAAGTAATAAAAAAACTGCAAACTTGTATGACTTCCTTCTGTTGTGACAATGTGATTGCCTACCTGTGAAGACTTACCACTGCTGTGCAGAGCCATGTTAATGGTGTATGAGTGTGTGTGCTATCTCTGTGTTTCTGGCCCAGCTCAATAGCGCAACGCTAATGCACTGACTCATTATAGGTACCTGGACGGCTTGACCGAAAGGCTTAAATTGCTTGTGTCCTGTCTCATAATGCATCCTCAGACTGGGATGGCCTAGAGCTCATTTAACTAGCCTAGCTTACCCATAAGCTTTATTTAAGCAAATGACCTAAGACAGCCATGTGTGCATGAATCAGATTTGGCTAATGCTGAACTAGAAACACTCTACTAATCTTGTTGTGGCTGATGTCCAAAACAAAAACCTGTGCAAAAAAAAAGCATACCGCATTTGGTATTTTTAACCTGAATTGTTTAAATGGCATGAAAAAGTCTCTAAATTAAAATTATTCACTCGATCATACTGCCTCACCGTTTCCTTTGGAAATTGATGGTATGCTGCTAATAGCTTGAAGTCAGATGTGCAGATACAGCGAGTGTGAGCGGTTACATCAAACTGTGCTTCTAATCGTGTGTAGTCGCTCCTATTTTAGCAGACTGCTCGAATCGCTCATCTTCCTAGCTTCCTCTGTCTTCTGTCATCCCACATCCTGCCATCCAGGTGCTGTCCAAAAATAAGTAATTGGTTTCCCCCTACAGGCTGCCAGCCTAAGACGCACAAAGGACTAATGAAATCACCTAAAACCAGAGAGGCCCCAGAGGTTGTTTCTATAAATACAAAGAAAAGGCGTACATGGTTGACATATTAATTTTCTGCCGGCACATCCAGGACAGGCTGGAGTAGTTATGAAATTGTGCAGACAGTGAGAGGGGGGAGAGGAAGAGGAGGTCTTTATGGTAATGAGCTAGTATCATATTTTCAGGGTTGTACTGGGTTGGACAGTGCACATGGTCTGATAGTTAGAGAGCTATGGACACTGCTTTCAATCCATGATTTGGAAATACAGAGCCGCTTCAGTGGAAACAAGAACATTTGACACTTGATGAATGTCACATGATGAATGTCACAGTATTGTTTATTTGATTAGTTACGGTGGCCGAGAGAGCTCAACGTGCTGCAAACTTAAGAAAACACATACAAACAGAAAAAAACAAATGCAAACAGAAAAAAACACATGCAAACAGAAAAAAAAAACATGCAAACTGCAAATTCTCACAACGCAACCAAACACAGAGAGGCACTGCAAAGACACGAACGCACTGCAAACAGAGAAATGCGCTGCAAACAGTACGGACCACAACGGAAATGTTTTAGGGGGACCTTTAAAAAAGTGACGAACCTATCTGGGACCTGATTATTTGTTCAGTGGCTTTTGGTCAGAGCAGATCGATCAGGTGGCGCGGGCTCAGGAAAACAGGTGGGAATGAATTAACTAATAATTACATGCAGACACAGGAAGGACCATATAAGTGCAAACAGGAACTAAGACAGGAAGACTAAACTGAAACCAACACATGAAAACGAAACTAAACCAAAAACACCAAAACACAGATAATCAACAGAACTAAACAGACAATAAATGTGACAGTTGGAAACAGTTGTGCAGCCAAATATATTTTTTGGAACCTGTGATTTTTGTTTTTCCCCCTTAGGATTCTTTGATGAATAACATTTAAAAAACAACGCAATTTTTTACCAAATATAAAACATTTCTAAAATGTAAATCTATGCTATGACTTTTTTGTTAATTTAATAGATTCTTGGTTAATAAAATTATAAATTTCTTTTAAAGAAGAAAGAATAAAAATGTACTGATCCCAAACTTTTGAACAGTAGTGAAACAGTAAACTACTGTAACAGTAGTTTCGTACATTATTATCCATTTTAAATAAATGCTTTGTAAAATTTTAATGATCAAAGAATCAAAAAAAAGAACAGCTCAACTGTTTCCAACACTGATAAAAAAATCAGCATATTAGAATGGTTTCTGAAAGGTCTGAAAGTGATACTGAAGACTAGAGTAATGATGCCTTGTATCACAGGAATAAACTACATTTTAAAATACATTCATATAGAAAACTGAGATTGAAATAATATTTCACAATTTTTTTTAGATTTTTTATCTATTAAATGCAATTTATATAAAACAAAATTGAACGTTAGTGTATATATTTTCATTTTGATATTTATGTGTTTATTATGAATAAAATAAGCAGTGTTGTCTGGATTTAAATAAAAAAAATGAACAAAAAAATTAAAAAGCTTGTGTGGTCTGTGGCTTTTGAACTTTTCTGTTTATGTCTCTGTCTGAGGGTTCCAGTGTTTATAGTGGCTAAAAATCTACAACTTTGTTCTTTTTTTAAATCTGCTGTTGATAATCTTACATTGCATCAACTTCAGTTCTTAGATTCCACTTGCCCTCTTATTTTTTGTCTTCTCAAGACAAGCAACTTTAGGAGAACTCTTAATTGGTTAAAAGCTGTCTCTCATATTTAAATTCTTATGAATTTTAATGCTGAAAATGTATTATCACTCAATTATCCATATTTGAGATGCCTTTAGAATTGTCATGATTAATTTTGATTGGCCAACAATTGCAAACTAAAATAACTTGAGTAATGAGTAATAATAATTACATAAAGACAAAAAATTATAATCTAGACAGACGATAGCCCAGCAAATGGTTTTTAGTTGTCAAAATGGTATTTTCATTCATTCATTTAAAATAATAATAATTTTAATGTTGGTTCCCAAACACTAAATAATCAATCAATGAATAAATCAATCAATCAATAAAGTTTTTTATAGTTTATTTCCGGTGCAAACTTATGTTAATAATAAGCTGTCTAATAGACTTCCAGTGTAATGACTGGCCAAATATAGTGTAAAGGTCAATGTGTGTTCAGTGAACTCTATCTTTTTTCAGGACAATAATGGCCTAAATATTCTTTTTTTTTTCTTTTTTCTTTTGTAGCAAATACTCATGTCTGTACAGAAATGCACCTAAAAAAATTCTAAATGAGTAAAACTGTAGTTGACATCCAGCCACAGCCTCTTGTATACTAAGTGTAAAAGAAAGGCATCACACAGGGTCTGGTTTGCTCAGCTGGAGAGCGCAAATGTTGTACACGCTCAAACAAGCACAGACACAAATCACGCACACACACAAGCACTGACAAACATCTTTGTTAATTATCACCAATGTCCCGTCCTGTCATAATTTTGTTTACTTGTGCTCCTGTGAAACAGAGCCTTGACCTATAAAGGTCATTGTTGCCACTGGTCAGAGTAATTAGAAGAAACAAATGTTTCACAGTGAGGGAGAAGCAAAGGTTTCTGTGCGTGAGGACTGAGCAGAAGACCAGCTTCTGGACCTGGTTCTTTCCAAAGAGGTCTGGAGAAAGCAGTCTCTTAGGATTCCTATAATTAATCTCATACATACTTACAGGATAAATATGATAAAAAATTAAATAAGCTCATCAACTATTAGAAACTATTACCAAATATACTGTTTTCAGATTAAAAGTTTGTCAAATCAAACTAAGGCAAATTGTCACTTGAGCATTAATAATAAATTGCAGTGTTAATTATGTGTGCTTTTGTTCCTGTTAATTAGCAATTTTAATACTGTTGTTGGGGTACCAATTATGGCAGGATCTTTGTAAATGGGTTCAGACAATAAACTAGACGACTTTGCACTAGAAAGAGAAAACACAGACAATTAACACCTAAAAAATAAAAAAGTAAAAACATTTCACTGACCAAAAACAACCAAAACATAGACATAAGAAGGTTAAACAAGACTACTAAAAAGATATATCATTTATTAAAATAATGGCAATGTACCAACCTAAGTACTAAAATGTATGTTTCTTACTGTATGTTTATGCTATAATACACTGAAAACCACCTTAAAATAAAAATAATGATACAGACATTAACAACATATGATGCAATTCTGTGAAAGTAAACTTTTGACTGAAAATCATAAGCTGTCTGGTGTTTAATTACCAAATGCTCTTAATGTAATAGTATTTCACTGTAAAATTACATGAAATATCCTATAAGATTTAGTAAAAAATACATACCCTGACTGTTAATGTTGCACACAGTGAAAAAGTGATGTTCTTCTTCAAATCATAATGTTTGCTGCTAATTGTCAAATTATGTTGTCAGACGAGATTCTCATTTCATCTTTTGAATGCTCGTACCTCAGCTCAATGAATGCTTTTATATTTCATGGTATATTTAGTAAATGTGCCATTTTTCATTCTGCTCAAACAGCAAACCAATCCACAGACCCCACCTGAGAATTGAAAAAGGTGATGGCTTATTCTGTCATTTTAATGTTAAGCAGCCAGCATGCTGTGGCCTCAGTGCTCCACGTCACATGCACACAGCAGCATTGGAGAGACATGTGAAATAACAATTTCGAAATGGGCATCTCACTGGGCATTTCCAAATTCATTTCAATGTATTTGTTTATTGAAAGCATGATTGACAGGAACCAGCCTAGCATGCCAGTAATTGTATTCCTGGAGCATGTATGCATGGTTTCACCCAACAGGGAGAAATGTGAAAGGCTATTACATTCAGCATTTAACTCCCATGGGAGATGAAAATATGGCTTATGCTATTTTTTTGCATGTAAAAAGAAATCTGTCAAACCCTTTCTGATTGCGCATCAATTCAACATTAGATGCAGACATTGCATAACTAGCTTAAATTACTTTGCTATGTGAACCTAGCAAGAAAAGTATTATAGTTATCATGTGTCTATCTTTCACAAGAGTGACTTGAAAGTATTTGAAAGTAGTAACTATTGTTCATTCATACAGTTGTTGTACATCTGTTGTATTTTATTTCATTCATTTTTGTCATTGTTTCAATATTGTTCTATCGTTTTATCTTAAACTATTTTTAAGATAACCATAGTTTTAAAACCATAGGTTTAACCATAGTTTTTTATAGTGAAACCATAGTAACTATAAAATAAACCATAGTTAAACTATGGTTTTGTAGTAAAACTATAGTAACTACACAATAAACCATGGTTAACCTATGGTTTTTGTGTTAAAACCATGGTTTTACAAAAGAACCATGGTTTTACCACAGTTACCATGGTTTATCAATGGTTTCTGATGTAAAACCATAATAATTATAAAATAAACCATGGTTTTAGAGTAACCATAGTAAAACTATGGTTCCCTTTCGACTTTCGATTTTCCCTTTAACTGAAGCCTAATCTAATCACGCAGTGAAACTGCACGGCCATTGGCCGCTGTGGGGGGACTTATTTTAACCAATTGGGCAAGGCCCCGCCTTGAACAGCGGGCCAATGGCCGATCACGCCATATGGCCTGACACCGCTGAGCCAATGACTGCGGATGGCGCCATGGTACTCTAAAAGAGCAAATTTAATATCATCGATTTCTTTGAACAACTCACCATGCCTGGTCGCCACTGCTCGGCCTGCGTGTTGTCTGCCTGGGACTCTCTCACGCGGAAACCGCCCTCGCTGGATTCGACTGCATTTTGGTAGCTTTGCAAAGGGTTTGCTGTCAGTTTTCAGTGGTTTACGCGAAGTTGTAAAATCTAAATTATTTAGTCTAAAATATGTGCTGTATACTGTTAATCGGTGACGTCACTTAGACGGGGCACGAAGTAAATGAATGTAACATTAGAAATGCGTTAGAAATAACCCTGCACTGATAGCAAGGATTACGGCCAGAAATTCGTGACTAAATGACTATTTATGATGATTCCGTGGATTTGGAAGCATTTCTACGCAAGGTAACCAAAGTGTCCAAAAATCTCTCTCATACTTACCACATTGAAGGAGTTCCTCGTAAAATGGTGGAAACTGAAGTGGAATACATGCAGACAGATCACTATCACCTCACTGAGCACGAGAGAAAGCAGAGACAAGTGGAGAGATGTTGTTTTTATTGTGGAGCCTCGAATCACTTCCAACGTGACTGCCCCAGTCGACCACCTCTCAAGATGGTGAGTGTAGATTTCTTCAATCCCACTACTAATGTGATTCCATTGATGCCTGTGAAACTTGTGTTTAACGACCAGTATTATTTTGTACGTGCTCTAGTGGATTCAGGAGCTGCTGGCAATTTTATTTCCACAAAATGTCTAGACAGTATACAGCTACCATGTGTAAGAAAACTCCACTTCTTACCAAATAACCACCATACAAGGCACTCTTAGATACTAAACCTATCAACCACTGTACCCAACCTGTAACTCTCCAAGTAGGATGTTTACATCAAGAAAAGATGTCGTTTCTAGTTCTTCGCAACGCCTCTGTGGATCTCGTCCTGGGACGACCATGGCTTTTTCAACATCATCCCACGATAGACTAGAAATCTGGTGAGATTATTCAATGGAGTAAAGAGTGTCATGACAATTGTTTATTGCCATGTCTACGTCCCATGTTATCTAAATTGCAATGTTTTTCAACCACCATAGGGAGTCCGAGACTACAAAGACTGTGATCTACTGTGTTAGTATACTGGTACTACTGGTACTACTGTGTTAGTATGTATTTTACTACTGTGATCCCAAGTGAGTTCCAAGAATACCTTGACGTTTTCAGTAAGAAATCTGCTACACAGTTACCCCATCATCGTCATTGGGATTGTGGTATTGACTTAATACCCAATGCTAAACTTCCTAAAGGTCAAGTTTACTCCCTTTCCATACCTGACACTCAAGCTATTAATGAGTATGTGCAGGAAGCTTTAGCTTTTTTGTGGCCAAAAAAGATGGGGGATTAAGACCATGCATAGATTACAGAACTCTTAACAGCCAAACAGTTAAATTTGCTTACCCTCTCCCTTTAGTTCCAGCAGCCCTAGAGGAATTAAGATCGGCCAAAATTTACAGCAAATTTGACCTAAGAAGCGCCTACAATCTGGTGAGAATCTGGCGAGGTGACGAATGGAAGACAGCTTTTGTGACCCCTACTGGCCATTATGAATATTTTGTTATGCCATATGGTCTATCCAACTCTCCAGCCGTCTTCCAAAACTACATGAATCAGGTATTTTGAGATATGCTGAACAAATTTGCCATCATTTATATCGATGATATTCTTGTGTACTCACCTGACCTCCCTACACACAGGCGTCATGTAACCCAGGTGCTCCAAAGATTAAGGGAACATTCACTCTACATGCCGAGAAATGTGAATTTCATTTGTCCCAAGTTAAATTTCTTGGTTATGTGATTTCTCCTACACGTTGACCGACGAATAGGAATCTTGCTTTGAGATGCCAAAACAACTCTGCGTGTATACAAACATGCCAATGATTTTCATTGGCATACGCTGATTGGGATCAGCTGAACCCAGTCGCCTTGCGAGTATAAGTAGGTCAGCTGATCTAGCGTTCGTTAGGTCTTCGCTGAGGAGCTAAGCCGGTGACCGACGAATAGGGATCCCTACCAAAGCGCCATAGAGACTGTCCCTTCCAGCCCCATGTGAGAGTCACCAACCCCCTGTGTTGGGTCTGTAGGAAGGTAGACTCTGCACATGGACCAGTACCGCACTATAAGTAACTGGACACTGGGACGTCCACTGTGTAGGACGTGCGGAAGTAATTTTCTTTCAAGAGTAAGACACAACTCACATATATCATACACTCAGAACTGGGGAAGGTAGTTCTTACCTATACCACCTGAGATGCTCAGGGTTACACTCAGGGGTTCCCAGCCCTCTAGTGGGTCTCAAGGATACATCTCCTCGAGTGCCTAGCGTCAGATCGGAGGACTCACAGTGTCTACTAATAAGGATACTGAAGAAGCATACCAAGCCAACCGAACAGGTCCTACTCGGGCTCTTCAGCTCTGTTAGAGGTTCCACGCGAAGGCTATAAAATCTAGCGAACTTGTTAGAGGTCGCCCAACCCTGCAGCTCTAAAATTGTCAACAAGCGAGGCACCACGAGCCAACGCCCAGAATGACGCTACACTTCTTTGGTTGAGTGAGCGCGTACGCTGAGGGGACAGGGTACACCCTGAGCCTGGTAAGAGAGGGTGATGGCATCCACTATCCAGTGGGCCATCCTCACTTAGAGACGGCATTCCCCTTCTGCCGACCTCCATGACAACAAAGAGCTGGTCTGAGGTCCTAAAGCTCTGTGTCCGATGTACATAACATCTTGTTGCTCGGACGGAACACAGCAAGGTTGGGTCGGCCTCCTCCGAGGGCAGCGCTTGGAGGCTCACCACCTGATCTCTGAAGGGAGTGGTAGGAACCTTGGGCAGGTAGCCGGGCTGTGGCCTCAGTGTTACCTGGGAATCCTCGGGCCCGAACTCGAGGCACGAATCGTTGACCGAAAATGCCTTGAAGGCACTCTCACAGAAGAAATGGTGTAAACTACCCCTTGAGATAGGTCACCTAGAACCTCTGCATCCCGTCCAGGGTCCAGACGTGGAGTTTCCACAAATCTGGGTGCGGGTGCCAAGGGGTGACTCGTCTCTGAGTCAGTAGATCCTTCCTCAGAGGAATCAGCCAGGGAGGGGCTGATGCAAGGAGCATGAGTTCGGGGAACCAGGTCCTGGTGGGCCAATAAGGGGCTACCAGCAGGACCTGCTCCTCGCTCCCTGACCTTGCACAGGAACTGTGCGAGAAGGCTCACTGGTGGGTTTTTTTTGTTTTTTTTCGATGGAGTCTTCATTCTCCAGGGAGCACTTGGGCTCGAGACAGCTAGTCGGCCATCTGGTTGTACACACCTGGAATTTGAATGGCGTGAAGCGACCTTAGATGCTTCTGACTCCAAGGAGGAGGTGCCGGCCGACCTGCAACATCCGACGGGAGCGTAGACCACCTTGATGGTTGATGTACGCTATGGTCGATGTGTTGTCTGTGCGGACCAGAACGTGACAGCCCTGAAGGTGCTCTTTGAGATGAACTGGGGCGAGACGAACTGCTAGCAGATCGAGGCAATTGCTTTGCCAATGCAGATGAGGTTCCATCCAAACCCCTGAGAAAGTATGCCTGTTGTACATGGGCCCCACCCTGTGGTGGAGGCATCCATGAATACCACAGCATGCCTGGAGATCTGTTCTAGGGGAATTCCTGCCTGAAGAAACGTTAGATCGGACCACAGGAAAAGGCTAGGCGACAGGCTGGAGCCACTTAGACCCACAGCAAGCCGCACTTCCACGCCCACCTCGGGACTCAATCCAGAAGCCAATGCTGAAGCAGTCTCATATGGAGCAGTCCTAACGGGACTACCGCTGAAGCTGCTGCCATATGCCCTAGGAGCCTCCAGTGGGACCACCTTCCTGTTCTTGAACGTATTCAAGCAGGTCAGCAGAGACTGAGCACACTCTTCTGTGCGGCGCGCTGTCTGGGTGACCGAGTCCAGCTTCATCCCGAGAAAAGAGATCCTCTGCACTGGCCAAAGTTTGCTGTTTTCCCGGTTGACCCAAAGGCCCAACAAGCTGAGGTGTTGTAACCCCAAGTCCCTGTGTTCGCACAACTGAGCTTTGGACTGGGCAGTAGTTGAGGATACGAATCCCCTTTCTCCTTCAGAGGAGTCAGGGCTGCCTCGGCCACTTTGGTGAACACACGGGGCGACAGGGAGAGCCCGAAG
>JAUMHI010000035.1:14003467-14014206 GCA_032359435.1 Enteromius unitaeniatus | reverse complement strand
AAATCGTTACGAAATACAAGATTCACAACAAAATATTTCCCTGTCTTGTCAATATTAATATGCATATGTTATATATCTTGTCTTGTCAATAATAATATCATGAAATTACCAAAAATGACAAGTATGTTACGTAACTGTTACGTTGTGTGTTAGCTGGGATGCTAGTTGTCATGATTTGCAGCTGGAGTGCCCACAGGCATGTGCTTCCTTCTGTGTATTGCCTTGGGGTGTTCTCTCCTTTTCATTGTTTGCTGCCAGCCCCTTTTATCTTCTCTGCCTGAACTATGCCGACTCTGATTGTTTGCTGCCTGTCCCAACCTCTGCCTGGTTATTGTTTATGTCTCTGGATATTCTCTGTTACCCCTTTTGCAGTTGTATGAACATTGTCTAAAAAATGCTGCATATGGATCCCTGATAGCACACAAACACCTCTGAAATGTCTATTTGATGTCTGCATTTACATCTGCAAGACGTATTATTTAGGGTGTTTGCTCATCTGCAATATATCTATTGGACGTCTCCTTTTAGATGTCAAATAGATGTCTTTAAGATGTTTATGATTTAGAGTGTGTGTAAAACTGACACCTGAATGACGTCTGCCAGATGTTTGTAGACAGCAAATGCTTTCCAGATCAAGAGATCTTTAACAGACATCTTGCAGATGTACATGTGCTATGTGGGATCCGCTCACATCAGACTCCTGCGTCATACTAATTATGTCAGAAACATGTTATCAACCATGTTTCAAGTGTAAATTTTCAAACTTCAGGCTTCTTTTAATTTTTGCCTTTTTAAGCCAACCTAAACTTTGTCTTGACACACTTTTTTATGTAGTTGTATCTGTCATTTTATCATTCAGTTGTTAAATCTGCTCTCAGTCAATTGTTCTGCTTATTGTTTAATCATAATTATTTGTCACCGTCATTCTATCACTTTATCTAATTATTGTATTTACATATATATATATACAGTATATACACATTATTGGGGAAAGTTATAAAAGTTTTGCATTACAATATTGCTTTACTCCCTAAACAATTAACTAATTACGTTACTTAGTTAAAGTAATGCATTATATTACTTTGTGGGTTACTTTTTAAACATGGGGAGAGCTTGAGTGTTTAATATAAGAAGTTCTATTTAGAGCAAATGTAAAAGCTCTTTCACACCAAAAAGTGTCACGAATAGAAAAAGTAAATTCACATCTGTAAAGTAGAATACAGGAGAAGAAAGCTTGGTCCCACTTTATATTAAGTGTCCCTAATACCTGTGTACTTCCATAGAAACTGCATGTGTATGTAGTATGTAACCACAGTTTAAGTACACACCAGTACATAGTATCTACAGCTGTAATATTTCTGTAACTTCACACATGTAACAACCCTCAGAATGGTGTAAGTACAAATGTGTAACAGGACTAACAGCACTTTTTGGTAAATAAAGTGTTACACTTTATATTGAATAGACCATTGCTATGGATTTAGCATGTAATTACTCTGATGTTACACAGCAGCAGGCAGTAAATTAAGCTTTACATATAAATTGTGGGTGGTGTCCAGAATGTTACAGTTTATAAGTGGGCAGTTCCTGAAAAGTTTCCATGTATATACGCTGGTATTACAGAGGTGCACAAACTCCACCCACGTTACATATCCCTAAAAATACCCAACTACACTCCCTGAACACCATCTGTTCCAGTTACCATTAAACATACTGCTGTTACAAAATGTAGCTATGTAATTCCTGTTACATGACTACTTAGTGAAGTGAAAAAAGTGTTGTTACCAATGTCCGGTTACACACACTATTCTGAGGGTTGTTACATGTGTGTAGTTACAGAAATACTACTGCTGTAGATATATGTAGCAATGCGTACTTACACTAACACTGTGGTTACATACTACATACACATCTAGTTACTATGTACGTACACAGGTATTAGGGACACTTAATATAAAGTGGGGCCGAAAGCTCAAAAATATTCAGCAATGAAGCACAGCACTAAACTCAGTTACTCTACAGTTAAAAGCAATGCATTACTTTTACTTGGAAAAAGTAATATTATTACGTAAATCGCATGACTTGTAATGCGCTACCCCTGTGATTTATACAAACTGTTTGTTTGTCACAAATGTTTGTCTATAGGTGATCTTTTTTTTTTGAAGAGAAACATTGATCTGGACTCAATGTGTGACGAATGAAATGGCCTACTGATTGATCATAAAAGTTTATTTTACTTAAAAATAACTACCAATACTTAAACGAAAGAGTGCAGAGGCATCATACTGTGTTTTCATTAGAGCGGGTGCTCTATTCAAACCAAAGGAATAACTCACAGATTGAGTTGCTATGAGAGTCAGGAAGTCTGATTAATTCAATGCCTTCAGGGAATCTAACAGTGGAACAAACTTGACTTTGTGCTTAGCTGCGGTAGGACATGTAAACAAAACAAAATAAATGAGTAAAAATCAAACGTAGGGCTGAAATAGATGTTCATTTGGATATTCTAACACAAAGGCCTTTTGGTATTTCCATGACATTTTCCTCCTAATGACTTGTGGAACTTCTTTGAACATGTTTTGACATGGTCTGCAGTGCACAGTGGATTAAGAACAGAGAAGACATTGAAAAGTATAAATAGTATAAAGACTGACAAACTATTACATATTTCCAATGCTAAACACTAGCTTCTCAGTACAGTTATGCTATTTTATACTACTTGGGCACATAGAAAGTCAACTTCCCAATCCATTTTAGTTCAGCAATGTGGCATATTTTGGAAATGTATTAGGAAGAAAATGTAGAGACTTGTTTTTATCCGTTAAGTATTGATTGGATATGGAAAAGTGGCTGTATTATAACCAAACGAAGCAAGACTTAAATGTTAGCCTACATGGAAACATCACTAGCATTCCCTTTTGGAGGCTTTTTGTCCTGGACAAGGTGGCTGAAGGTCTTAATATGTAGTTTCAAACATATCGCTTTCACTATAATTCGCATGTATTTTATTAATGTGTTCACCATTGTCAAGATTTCTGAAAAGCTGCATTATCTGCAAAAGTATTATAAAATGATGACAAAATAGCTATTTGGTGTTCGTGATGATTGGTCTTCCATTCGGTAAGGAAAAAGGCATAGATTTTTGAGAAGAAGTGTGAAGTTTTCATATAGCATGTTTTAAAAACATTCACTAAAATGAATAGTTTGGCCCGTTTTCTTATTTTTTATTTTTGCTTCCAAGTGAATTATACCTTTACTGAAAAGCCATCTTGTCCAGAGATAAATATACACAGATCAATCTCCATTTGTAACAAATATGTCAGTGGCCTTAGATATGAGAGAACAAACAACGGAAGATTATTATTTTTTTTTTACAAAAAGAAGCATTATGTGTTATGGATTGAAATTATGCAAATTTATATTTTTGGATGAAGTACTCCTTTAATTGTATATTATTAGACTAAAAATGTGTTAAAAAAGTAAGTAGGTCAGTTCTGATTACATCTTGACTTCAAGTATTCTAGAGGACTGTGCAGGCTTATTTAAAATCTAGTGCCAAGGGCTTGTTTTTCTCAGAATGAACCTCATGGCTGGCAGACCAGTTAGACCTAAACCAGATAATAGCCTCTTTTTGATGACAATTTCACGAACAGTATACTTTTTTGTATTTTTTTTTTCAGCAGAAAACTTTGATGAGCCACCTGAAAGCCTTAATGATGACCTGCTTGCTGAGTACAAAAATCTACTTTCTCTTAGGGCTTCATTCAATGCAAATCTCAAATTTTAGGTAGGTAAAACTGGGAAGCAATCGGTTTAATAGACATTCAGTTCCAGGAATAACAAAGGATGTTGAACCAAGAACATCTCCTACATTGTGCGTCTGATTTTCATTATTCACCATTAATAGCTGTACAAGCTTTCACAGTGATGCAGCCATTCTGTCGTTTATACTTACATTATTAACAATGGAGCTCAAGAGCTGTAAAGACATGTAGTGCTGGGGAGGCATACAGTAGATGAGGAGTCACTCTTAGAATGATACCTTAAGTGATTACTGCGTAACACTGGCCGCAACAGCCATATAATCTCATTGTCTGGTGCTCCTTGCAGCCAAATTCATGTTTAACATCTGAGTGAATTTGGTGTCATTAATCACTGGGGCAATACAGACTGCTGACGTTATCTGCAAAGCCTTTAAACTTCACCAACCAAGGTTATAAAATAATGGGCTACATTCAAAGATTATTACTGCAGTGAAATGATAGTCTTGAATGTCTTTGAAGTTGCCCTTTGTAGAAGCCAACTTGTAAAAACGTTTGGTATCAGTTGCAGAAACAAGAATTAGTTTCAGACTTTACTGTTCGGTTTTACATTTAGACCCAAAAATTGGACATCAGAAAACTTGCATTTCCATTTTGGTTAAATTGAATATTATTGATTTATTTATTGAGGCAAGGATGAGAGTGAATTAATCATGCTGAGTGCCAAACTTACTCCCGTGTGACATTTTGTGTTTGAAATAAATGGTTGAGAATCAGTTCTGGTACAAGTGAAGTGAAGTTCTTCTTCAGAGCTTAGAGAAATGCCTAGATACCATAGACAGTTGCCTTTTAAGGGATCTTGAATGAAATCTTGTAATGCTACAGATATGCAGCAACTTCTATTGTAAACTACTGTATATAGCTGATCTTTCTCATTTTTAAATATAAATGATAAATATTTATAATTATCTAAGTTTTGAAACAGAGTTTGTGGTTATCTCGTATACAACAGCTTTTGAAAAATTAGTCAGAATTTATATATAAAATATTAAGCAGCACTCCTTTCAACACTGATGATAAGAAGAAATATTTATTGGGCAAATGAGAATATTAAAATGTATATTTAAGTTTCTTACCCTGAGAGAAAGAAAAAAAATGTTGGCTCAGATACCAAGGTTGCTTAGGCCTATTCAAGTTTTCATAAACTGGTTTGGAGTAAACTTGAATATACTGTTCAACCTTAACTAGATTTTTTGAAACATTGGAAAACATTGGCAAGATTTTTTTTTTTTTAAGTAACACTAAAATTAACAATTTTTATATATATATATATATATATATATATATAAAATTATAGAAGTTATGATTATAGTTAATTAAAAAATTATCATAATTATAGTTCATATAAAAGTTTAGTTAATCATATTAAGAACATGAAATAAGGATCATGTGGTAGAAGTAAAAAGCCCTTAATTTGCTGGGTTAAATCATTAAAATTGTTAAAAGTGTAGATGCTTGTGATTCGGCTACATACATAGCCATCAATTGTTAAAAGTCTTCTTCAGCAATAAATATGCAATCATCAAAGACAGCTGACTGAAGAAGACTGTAAAACATTTTTAATCATTGTAATGATTTGTCCAAATATCTGGTTCCTTCTCTTTCAAGCAGCAGCTAATTAAATGTAAATTGCTGTGTAGTATGCAGGTGTCCTCTGGTGTGCTGCCTTTAGTAATCCCATGCTGATTGACTGTCTCCTTCTTGATGTGGGCCGCTATAGGGCAGTTCTCATGGATTTATCATGAAGCATAATGCAGCCAGAATAGGATGAGGGTCACTTGGGAAGCTACACAAGTGGATTTTAACCTCTTTCATGAAGGGGGGTGGTGATAACAATGGGATGATGAACCCATTTGGCCTTCGAGACATCATTTCTATGGTACTGGCATTGGACCCACAAGAGTCAGTGTAGCAGCCCTTTGGCATCGATATAAAAGACACAGTGAGTTTCTGACGGGTACTTCTCTCTTTATTTCACTCATGAAGAGCGCCTTTAGACTTTAGTTTCCGTAGTACCGCTAAACTACAAAAAGGAACAACACGACCAGTAAATACACTCATATATAGAAAAATATAAAAGAGAAGTTTCACATTTACAGAGAAACAGATGTCAAATAAGTGATAAAGTGAATGAAGACGATATGAAACAACTAATTAACAGGCAGAGCTCACTGATTAACATACGTACAAACGAACTCATGAGACTCTGAAAGAAACTTCAACACTTAACATACATAAACGTCACATACCTCGCTCCGCTTTACCAAAGGGAACTAAGATAAAATGAAGCATAATCTAGGCACTTTCCACTGGAAAATATCTTCATGGACCATGACTCTTAACTCTTCTCCGCTTCTGACTACCTTTTTGTCACTCCCCCTACTGCGTAAGGAACATCACAAGCTCAGAACAAATTTAAAGTGACACAACCATATTGCGGTCATTTACAGTCAGAAAGAGAGAGAGAGAGAATTACAGGCAGAGTAAGTAAAAAAAGCACTCAGGGTGAACAAGAAAGCAAGGATTGCATTTCATTCACAAAGAAGCATCTGGAGGACATTCAGATTGATGGATTTATTGATTTATCTTTTTTGAAGCACTTCCAACTCATTGGCAGCCCCAAATACCTACTCATGACATACACGTATTGATTAATGTTGTCATGATTAATACAACATCTGTGTAATTTTAGGTACATATAGGTATAACCTCCATAAAAGAAATATAAAAGTTCATCTCTCTTAAAAGAGATCTCAGCAACATCAGACACTAATCTCAGCTATTTCTCCTAAAGACTCTGACTCTCTCACATGTGTCTCTTTTAAAATTTTAGAAGAGATCTTAACAACTTTACAAAGTGTATCCTATATTTACATTCATGCAAATCTTTACAATAAAGAGATCTCCAATGTTTCACACACATTCTCTAATTTTGGATTTCTTTCTTTTAAACTTTCTCAGTTGTTCTAATGGTTTTTAGGAGAAACATCTGAGACACTTTTGAGACTAAAATGAGAATCACAACTAAGTCTTCTGAGGTTACAAAGAGCAACTGAGCAATAAAATATCCCTAGATGGGAAAACGTTACAAAAGAAACAAATGAAATGCTGTTGATGCTGAAAGGAGAGATAATATGAGAATCTCACTGAAGTCTACTGAGGAAAAGCAACCACTGAGTAATACATTTTTCCAACGGGTTAGGATGACTACATTTTGATTTCTGGATGAACTATCCCTTTAATTTGAATCTTGTTCAGCAACGTCTAGCTATTGTTGGCTGCAACTTTAAAACACTTTAGATATGCTAATGACAGGCATCAGAGACGAAGGAGGAGTACCAAAATAGAAAAGGTTCACTCGTGGTCAGAACTAATGACAGTAGTTCAAAGTACTGTGAAGAGGCTGTCGGGTCCTCATCGTCTCATTTTCTCATTATAACGTGTCAAGCACCTGTAAACTGGCATATTGCAGTACAAATGTGTCATGGAGTGATGCATTACGCACACACATACACTCCAGTTCAACTTCTGAACCACCGATAACCTAAAGAGCTGCAAATAGCCATGTCTGCTGTCTAAAAAAATGGTTAGTAGAAAGTTATTACAAGTTAATATTAATATGCATTAATACAGCAGGCTCTTCACCCCGATTAAACTTTAAATCTCATTCATACAAAATCCAATAAAATGTTAATTAGAAAAAGAAGAATGCTTTGACAGGACGGTCCAGCCTTTGTAATGAGAAAAGATCATTAAATGCAAATAGGTTTGTATTTAACCTCTGCAGAGGCCATTTGGGAAAATGACTTTGTATCTCATGTTATGACACTTGTTCAGAAAAAATGTTTTGAGGAATATGTAATTTAACAAACCACCCACAGTGTCACGTGTTGGTTTATCAGGCTTTAAGTATGAAAACCAAAGTTGTTAATATAAATTACATATTATGGGTTATTTTTTATATTGGTTTTAATTACTTGTCAATCCAAGGCAAACCTTTCAAATATTTCTCAAGTCATACAAGATCAAGTTCATATTTTTAATATGGAAACTAAAATTCCACACTCTTGTTTATTTTAGGCCTTAAGTTATTTACATTGCTTAGAAATCATGCAGATTTACATTATATCTTAGAATATACATATACCGTAATGAGCCTGCAACATGCACACACACCAAAAACAGACCGGAAGAATACCCTTAATTTGTTTGTGTACATGTTCCAAGTAGCTACATGGCACATTGGCACACTTTGAATAAGCACCGTGGTGTACAGCGCCACTTAAATCTTAAGGATTTGAATTTTGGTCGTGTTCAGTTTCAGGGCATTGTCTCAAGTAACATTCTCTCCATGGCAACCAACGTCTGGCTCTGCCCTCCCCTGTGTTGTCGCATAGCAAAAATCACAATCATTGTGTGAATGCGTTCTTGACATTTGATCACCATATTGCAGATGTAATCATAGCTGCTGTCGTTGCTGTAAATCTCTGTGGAAACAAAGATAAATGACAGAAACCATTAATTAGAGAATATGAGAATGTCACCCTGAAGTGAAAGGAAGAGAGACGTCACATTTGGATATGAGCAACAAAATTGGTGTCTTGCTTCGAGAGACCAATCCACTTTGAGTGTATTAAAACACGCCAATGAACATTGGCATGTGCTGATTGCATCCAGCTGCAGCCGATCACAGCATAAGTATAAATGAGCAGCTGGTGGTGCAGTGCATATTCAGGTTTTCACTGAGGAGCTGAGCTGGTGACCCGGCTGCTCAATGGTGTACAGCACCACTTTTAGTTTGCTGAGTTGCACAGGGGAGATAGCTACTTGCACACAACAGTGCATTGATGTGGCAACCCACTCGACACAGGAATGGCCACCGCTGATAACGCCATCACACCATCCACTAATCCTCGAAGCAGGAGAGGGAGCTGAACATTGTGCATGCTCGGCTCCAAAGCGAAAAGCTGAATATGGGCTGAACCAGCTGTTCATTTATACTCACACTGTGATCAGCTGCAGCTGGATGCAATCAATGAACGTCAATGTTGATCGGTGTGTTTTAACACACTCGAAGTGGATTGGTCTCTCAAAGCCATTTCACTAACATTAATCATAATGCTAAACAACATCCAGTGCTGTTGTTACAAAACCAGCAGATATTCAGTGCAAAAGTGTTTTTATAGAAAAGTTCTGTAAACAAGAAGTCAATACTGAGCAACATACTAATCACAAGATATTGATTAAAATCATAATTTACTCACCCTCATGCCATCCAAGATCTTTGTGCCTTTCCTTCTTCAGCTGAAAAATAAATATCCAGTGGAGGCCAAAATTGTAGTTTCAATGCAGCTTCTAAGGCAGATGATCCCAGTCGATGAATGAGGACCTTATCTATTAAAACAATCAAGTTTTTTTTTATAAATAAAATGTATATACTGTATATCAAGAATATTATTCCTTTGCTAGGATTGTGTACTGTTGAAGCTGCACTAAAACTCCAGTTTGGACCTTAAACCCATTGGCCACCTTTGAAGTCCTGTCACAGTCAGCTGGAAATGCCAGCCCAGATCAGGGGATGGCACTTCAGTGCCCAGCGAACTCTCTGTGTTTAATGTCTGTTTTCATTCATGTACTCTCATCAATGAACTCATGTCTCTGCCCACTCGTTTGTTGTCTAGGTACTTCATTGTTTGATCCACCCCTTGACCTACTTTCACATTTATAAATCCCGGATGTGTTTGTATGTCTCCACGGTCCATTAGCACTGGCAACCTGTCGTTTGCCACCCCGTGTTCTCATTTGTTCCTCTGTAGTTTATCGACCTCGCCTGTTTTTGATCACCGCCTTTGTTTTGCCCTGTTTGATTGTGTTTGCTGTGTTTTGAGTCTGTTTTGTGTCTATGTCACGCCTGTATGCTCCTGATCGACTCTGCTTGTCTCACTCTGTTTTCAATAAACAACTCGCATTTGAATCCGAACGCCTTCTTGCGTCTCCCTCGTTACAAGTCCACTATATAGAGAAAAAACGTAATTTATTTTTGTCTGAAGAAGGAAAGACTTTTACTTACCTTGGATGACATGGGGGTGAGTAAATTATCAGGAAATATTTAGTGACTTGTGGGTAAATCTTCCTCTCTGCTCCCTGTGAAGTGATTCAAGTATTGATATTCCCTCATCATCTATGCCGTTTGCAGTTCAAACTGAACACGTTTACTTCCCAGGTTGTAATTTCACTTGAAATAGCACTATACCCTGTGAAGTATATATTGCAGGATATTTACAGTCCAATGAAAAGCATCTACAAGTAGTGACATTTCTTTCCTAAATGAAACTGGTTTGAGTGAATAAGTTGAAAGAATGATTCAAACATTCACTTATAAATTCATTGCATCTGAACATACATACTTTCTACCATAGAGATGAAAAACAGTATGTCTAAATTCACAATATTCATATAGTAAGCAAACACTACCTGTATGACTTATCACATGGCTTCTAAAATTTGATGGACACTTTACTATCCTGTGAGGCCACATGGGAGGACTTGTGATTGGTAGTGAAGTGACACAACTGGTGGCACTCTGTATTGCATTCATACTACACATATTTATATACATACGTGTAGTTTTTATATGTGTAGGACATGCTTTTTTAACAATTGCAAAGTTGACTTAGTTAATTATGTGTCAACGGGCGGTCCTCTGTGGCGCTGTCCAACCAGCGTCAGCGGGAACCTTCACCGGAGTTTTAGTTCCCACCCGGACCGCTTTTCCCGAACACCTGCGGGGTTTCCCCATCGCAGCTGTTACCTATTATCTTCAGTATAAAAGGGACTCACTGAGTTCGGTTCAGTGCGAAGTTTTGATCTCTGTTATCATCACCGAGCGCTTGTTGGATTACTTCTGGACTGTCTTTC
>JAUMHI010000035.1:13976962-13987243 GCA_032359435.1 Enteromius unitaeniatus | reverse complement strand
TTTCCCCTCACATGAAAATTCACAAAACAGGTATTCAATAACTTTTACATTTATTTCACTGTTTACTCTTTTGTCTCATGTGTTTTTTTCCCTCAGGATTTATAAATCCTTAAGGCATATGACCCAATTCACAAATTATGAACAAAATCAAACTCAGTGTACACAAATTGTGATAAACAAAGACTCACAACAAAATATCAGGAAATACACTCAAATGAAAATAACCCAGCTGGGATTTTAGTCTTTCGTTGGCGCGCTGGTTGGAGCTCACGTGAATATGTGACAGTTATGATAAGTACTCACAAACTCCGAGGAATTAGCGAAGTTCACATACTCCGTATCAGTTCAGGAACCAAAAAAAAAAAAATCAACTCCTCCTGTGAAACGACAATGAAGACCCGGATGTCACTCCCCGCGAAGCTTCGGTCAATAACACATGCATGCATCGACAGCACCGGAACAGCCTCGATCTTTCAGTCCGTCTTCATCCGTTCCATTCGAGTTACCAAAATCGCTCTCGCCAAACTCTATAACATTCTCTTAATCGTTGTCCCTTTCAGTTCTTAACGTTTAAAACAACAAACTTTCGGGTGTTGTAACTTCTATAGATCACATAAAACATGCGTTCGTTCCTCCATTTTTCCACCCCGTCTTTTTAACTCCTCCCCTTTCTCCTCTCGTGGTCAAACTCGAGACATGTCATTGGTTCAAACGATGACCTTTCTTTTTTAAAATAAAAAAAATACAAACTTATATTTTACGGATCACACTGATTTTAAACCTTCTTATGAAAACAACAATTATGAACATTAAGTTAAACAATAATAAATAACCAAACCAAACCCCTGAAATACCTATTTTAGTAGGGCTCTACATATGTATTCTGTTTCTACCATGGGATTGTCATCGCAATGACCAGCGACTAACACAAAGACATCCGGGGTATTTATACACGTGACAATGACACTGGGGGAACAGAAAAACAGATGAGTGACCATGACAACAAACAAGATGGGTGGAGACATGAATGAATGACCAAGACAGCAGACAAGGTAGGCGGAAGCATGAGTTCATTGATAAAAAGTCCAGGCAAGAAAACAGACTCATAAACACACACACAGTTCATGGAGAGCTGGAGTGCCATCCAGAGCTGGGCTGACACATCCAGCTGATCATTACACTATTAGTCAAATCCATTAAAGGATTGTTAGGCTGAATTTATTAGATCAGTGGAACCGGTAACACTCCCCATAACACAATGTACTCGTTGCATTGTAAAAAGAATGGCATCTATGCTAATTTTAGTCTTTTTCTTTCTTATTCTGTTTCTCAGTCCGTATCCAGATCAAATGGTGGATGTCATCAAGAGATGATGTCTACAGCCCTGACAGTGAACAGAGACCAGAACACCTAGATCAGACCAAAAGACAGATCAGAGGACACACACACACACACACACACACACACACACACACACATAATAACTTCTTTACACATGGCTGCGTTTGAAATTGAACTAGTGCTGGTTTCGTTTAGCCAGAGGAGAACTGAGAACTTAATTAATGTTCTGCAAATAAATGACAGTGTTTGTTTGTTTTTATTTGGGAAAAATGTTGACCGTACTGAATAATTTTGCGTAATAAAACCAGTATTATATAAATATTTTGATTCATGCTGACTTTCACAGTAAAAGAAATGTCTAGAACAATTAAACACACAGATTGTCCGTCTCATCATAATGGTTGTGAGGAAGCTTTGTGATATTATGATTTGCAGTAATGTTTAAACCAGTCGACAGCGTCTCTATGTCATGAGTGCAATATTCCTAATTTAACTTCCTGATGGTGAGCCATACGTCTAGGAAAATGATCCAAGAGATTAGCAGTTACGCTTTCCATCTATGGAACATAAATAAATAAACATGCTGTCTCGTTTCTACCATGTAGACCTGGCAGACTGAAATAAAAAAAATGTTGCAGAATGAAATTACGCTGTTGTTGACACAAAGTGGGCATGAAAGCATATTCCAGTAGTTTCCATACTACAGGGCTAAATCCTGTCAGTCGGCTTTATAAGAAATTTGAGATCCTGGTTGTGACTGATTGCAGGAATAATGAGAGCGAGAAAAAGAATTCCAATACTGAAGAATTATACATTTTTGTGGCAGTAAAAAAACCTGAGGCAGAAAAAGAAAGAAAGAAGAGAAGAAAAAAACACTTGTAATATAAGACACAGAATTCTTGAATTAATATCTGTTTTTACCAGTTGAGTGTGTGACATAGCCTATATTTTTTATATCTTATTAAAAAAACAACATGTTAATAAATTATATATAGAAACAAAATAATTGTCTATTTCACTTTGCCAACCAACCTTATTGCAAATGAAGCCAAGTCACAATCAACTCTTTTCATGAATGAGTTTGTGTTTTAGAACAAACTGGTTAAGTGAACAATTAACTGACTCACTTGAAATGAGTCACTTGTTTTGCTTCAGAATGAATCAGTGGGTCTGAATGAATTGGATCACCGAAGGATACAGTGAGTTATTCATAAACTGAATAAATTAAAAATCCTCTTCACTATGCCTTTTCAGCATTCCAACAGAACAAAATACATCTTTTTTTTTTTTAACAGCTTTTCAAGACAAATTACTCACATTAAATAGGTCTGTTACAGAAACCGTTATATCTGTTTGTTTGTTTTTGATATTAGTTTAAAATCATAATTATAATTAAAATTAGATGGAGCAGTTTCTTATGGTGCCGTAATGTGCTTTGTATGTACTTTAACCCTGTCCTAGTGTTCTCTGTGTGTGTTTATCTGTCCATGTCTGTTTGTTTGCATACCGGTTCCCTCATGTCTTTACCTAATCTGTATTTCCGCCTATTGCCATTAGTGTTGATCCTCTGCCAGCTGTGTGTTCCCGGTGTCTTTTCTTTAGTCTTGATTAGTCTTTGTATAAAGCCATGCCCCATGTCTTGTTTCTCTGTCGATTGTTAATGTTACATGTCTACTTGTGTGTCTCAGCATTGCTCTTTGATCTGCAGTTTACTTTGTTTTCTAGTTTTTTGTTTAATAAATGTCCAAGTCTGAATTGGAATCCTGTCTCCATGTCCTGCATGCTCGCTATAAGCGAGAGTGCGACATCACACAGCTGTTTCGTGACAGGTGCAAAATCATCAGCTAAGAGACAAAAAGAATTGCCTCAAGGCAAATAATTAATCTTTCTTTCTTTCTTTTATTCTCTCTCTCTCTCTCTTTCTCTCTCTCTCTCTCCCTATAACTGTCCTCCAGCTGAATTACTTTACAGACCATCCTCATTGATTTTGTCACTTGGGAGCATTAGCGGACTGATATAGAATGTTTTACTAGTTTTCCCTGTTTTTTTTTGCCTAAGAGCAATTTACTTGCTACAGCTGTGTAGGAAGCAAGCATTTAGAGATACAGCATTATGATCAAGAGCAGGCGTAGGTGGACTTGCAAGTCAAGTCAGACGCTAGCTGTGGAAAATCTGATTTTAAAGTTAATAATAAAAAAAAAAAAGATTAATATAAATAGAAAGAGAGATGTAAAAAGTTTCACAAGGCTCACAACTTCCTTCATACACGGATAGTAAAGCAGTTATTGTGTCTTCTATCATATATTTCTATCATGTCTGATTGTCATTCGTTGTAGATTGTAAGGTGTAATTAATAATGTGGAGGTATAAATGAACTTTCATTTTATGTTAAAGTGTGCTTAAGACAACTTCCACATTTTCAGACTCGTATATCCCCTTTCTTACTAATGAAACATCATGTTCAAGTAAAACTTTGTTTTGTTATGAAATATAGATGATGTTCACTAAGGTGGCTAAGGTGTGTTGATGCAGCATCAGTACATCCCCTAAGCATTCCATTAGCTGTATTTAAATCATTTTAGCCACTTTCATCTCAGCTTAAAATGAGCAATTAATTTAGCAGTCTGTGAAAACCTGATTATTTGATTATTTAACATGTCTTTATTTATTTACTGAAAACAGGAGCTGCTGTAAACTTTCTGACACTCCGACGTTACATATGCTCCTTGTGGCAGTCCCTCCCTGGAAAATCCCTGTGAGGAAGAGGAAAAATGTTTATGAGTGGATGGGCATGATTTGGCACCCGCGCCCCGATCTTTGGAACCTACACATTTGTAGCTCCGACCTCTCTGGTCTCTCTTCGGCTGTGATAGATAATATCACTCAGTCTAGAGCTCCCTCTACGAGGCAGGCCTACGCACTATATGGGGTCTGTTCGTCGATTAGTGCTCCTCTTGTGGAGAGGGCCCACAGAGGTACCCGATTGCAGTATTGGTTTCTTTCAAATGGAGAAGTTGGAGCGCAGGCTGTCCCCTTCAACTCTCAAAGTGTATGTTGCTGCTATCGCAGCATATCACAGTACATCCCTCGGGAAGCACCAACTGGTTGTGAGGTTCCTTAGAGGTGCGAGACGAGACCTCGTACCCCCTTGGAACCTCGCCTTCACCCTATGTGGCCTGCGGCAGGTCCTATTCGAGCCACTTGCGTCAGCCACAAAAAGAGGGTAGGGGACCTACAAACCTTCTCTATCGACGAAGCGTGCCTAGAGTTTAATCTGGCTGATTCTCACGTCATCCTGAGACCCCGGCCCAGCTACGTGCCCAAGGTTCCTACCACGTCCTTCCGTGATCAGGTAGTGAACCTGGAGTGCAGCCTGGGTGATACCCAACACCTTCATGACCTCCGCGTAGAGGCTGTGTCCTCCAGTGTCTTCAGTGAGGACATCAGGTGAGTGGGAGGCCAGCTGGTGTAGGCTTGCTGCTCCATTCCCACGGGATCCGTGTGCTTTTCGCAGTTGTTTCCCTAAAAGGGGAACCTGAGTCCTTCTGCCCCGCAGTCAGAACTAGAAGTGGAGTAGCTCCTGACTGTGCTCCTACTGGGTCTCCTTCGCCCAGTAGGTTGTGGCTACAAATCTAAATATTTCATGGTCAGCCAGAAGGCAGTGTTTCCCTTCATATATATATATATATATACATAATCTTATCGATATATTGTTGTTGTTGGAATTGTTCAAAAATTCCACATGTAGAAAGGGCAAGTTAGAAACATGTGCTCCGTGTCCCCAACCAACTGCTTCAGTAACAACTGGCAGCTCTGTGGGGCCCCCTATTTGGCCCCACTGCATCTGTGCTCTCTTATACTTACGTAGTGATGAGGTGCACCTTTTTCTTGAAGGTCAAAGGCGACTGGTCTCTCATGCGAGTTCCCATATGTAAAGTCCCTGAAAAAGGGAACGAGGGTTACATTCGTAACCTAGACGTTATTTCACTCTGAATTAGGGATGCATGATAATCATTGACCGAAACGTAGTGCGCAATCCTTCCCTTATCAGTAGGTATAAAATCAATATAGCAGTCCTGATGTGAAATACGGTAGCATTACAATTCTGCGGTAATATATTTAAAAATATAATTAATTCCTGTCATTGCATGAATTTTCATCAGTCATTACTCCAGTTTTCAGTGTCACACGATCTTTGAGAAATCATTCTAGTTTGCTGATTTAAATTTTTACTATTTTCAAGTTGAAAACATTTTTTCAAAAGTTTAGAGAACAGCATTTATAATGTTAAAGAAGATTTTATTGTCAGGGTTTTATTCATCAAAGAATTCAGAATTTTTTTTTTGAGGTTTTACTGTTTAAAAAATTAAATACATACAGAAATTACACTGACAACAATAATAAGAATCATTAAATTAGATGGAAAAATGACTGACTGTGTTTTAAGCTGTCCTCATATTTACTCAGGCTTCTGTGGTATGTCTCATCATGCAATATTCACCAGAATGCTCCTCCCAATATTTGGAGTGTCAGTATGGTGAGAAAAGGATTAATGAAGTCCCAGGGCAGGACAGAGCACCTCAGCTGTCGCTATAGCGGACGCCACTAGCTGCTGATCACATCATTTTCACCATTTTCAACTCAGAAAATAATACTATGCCTTATTGAAAATCAAGTATAAACAGTTCTTTAAGAAGCAGAGGAATTTAAGAAGCTTTAAGAATTCAGAGACTGAATTAAGCCTTTTATTTAGCAGTCAAACCTATTATTTCGTGTTAGGATTAACTTCTTGTTTATAATAACAGTAGAATGGTAGCCTATATATATATATATATATATAATATAGATTTCTTAAATGTTCACCAAGGCTTTATTTATTTGATTAGAAAAATATACAGCAATATTCTGAAATATTCTAATGTAGAATAACATTTTGCATTTTAGTAATAATAATAATAATAAAAATATTCCAGTGATGGTAAAGCTCAATTGAAATCATTCTAACATCAATCTTGAAGACAATGTGCTGCTCAGTATTTTTTTGGAAAGAAGATTTGTAGATAATAAGAAGAAAATTTTTTTTCTGAAGATTAGTTGCGTAAAACAAAAGTTCAAAAGAACAGCATTTATTTATGGCTTTAGAATATATATATAAAAAATAAAAAATAAATAAAAATACTGTTATTTTTTGTTAAATTTAATGCTTTCTTGCTGAAATGATCCAGTCTAATAAAGATCCAGTCTAATTATATCCAGCAGGTTCATTGGAAATATGTGCCTTTACATACATATCTGCAACACCGTAATTACGTACCCTACACGTTTCTCCGCAGTTTTAAAGTGAAATAAACCAGTGCTTTTCATTGGTGCAATGCTGTCTCAAGTGAACTACAGAGTAAACCTAATAAATTTGAAAACTTATACATATAACGTCTCGGGGTTATGTATGTAACCCTAGTTTCTTGAAGGAACGAGACACTGCGTCAAAAAGCTATGGGAACGTCTCCAGCATGACCACGCTCTGAATCTGCTGTGCAAACCATCCAATGGAAGGGCGAGATGTCATAAGCAGGTGACGTCATAGACCAGGAAGCATAAGAGCACGTTGCGGAGAAACGAACGTCAACCCTCAGGCATGAAGCAAGCGCCCGAAGGGACGCAGGGGGTGTGGCAAGAAACGCAGTGGGGAACTAGGGTTACAAACGGAACCCAGAGATGTTCATTTTCAGGAACTCACACTGCATCAAAACGCTATGGGAACGAAATACCCACGCCCCCCGGACCCCGAAGTACCCACCCAGTGTGGAAACAGCACACCTAAGGCAAGAGGACAACCGAGCCTGGGGTAGCCGGGAGGTCTAAACCATAGAACCTAACAAAGGTCAGAGGGGAAGACCAACCCGCTGCTTTGCAGATGTCCGGAACCGGTTTATCTCACCGGTTAAAAAAAAACGGTTAATAACTCTATGCGGTTACTCTCACTTAGACAGAGCATGAATTAAATTACATACTTACTTATGGTATATACATACATACTTATAGTATATTTAAATTATAATATACTAAGCGCATATTACATGTATTATTTTGAAACAACTTTAATTATATTAAGTGTATTTTAAGATCTATTTAAGTTAAAAATGTGTATATTTGGAATATATTAAATGTATTGAAATTGTGTTAAAATGGACCCATCATTTAAAATGTACTTTTAATACTTCATTAACTAAACTTAGAGCATATTGCAATGCTTAATAAATAGTTGACAAACGTTTGTACATTGTAAATGTTAAACCTTTACTTTATACTTTTCCAAATACTATGTATTGCAAATATTTTGCAGTTTGTGTAGACATGGTTATGAATTACATTAAAAACCCACTAAAAGTGTAATTATTTAATGTTCTTAAACAAAGTACACATAAAATATACTTTAAATAAGGGTAACACAAGTGTATGTTCTGTAAATACACTAAAACGTCACTAAAAGTATGCTTAATTTTAGTATATTCATTAAGTGTAATTGAGAATATATTTATTAAAATTGCATGTTTACAATACTTTTTAGGAACATATTAAAAGTATGCTTGTAGTTAGCATAATCCCTAAAAGGGTAATTAAGCATATATTTAATACAAAAGTATTTCTAGTACACTGTGTAAAAATACATTACAAGTATGCTTGGGCTTAGCATATTTCGTGAAAGTATAACTAATCATATATTTAACACAAAAGTACTTCTAGTATACTTTTTAGAAATATATTAAAATACAATTAAATATATTTTAATGCACTTTAAATAAGCATGTTGGGAATACAAATGTATTATAAAAATACTAGTTGAATTTCAAGTATATTTTAAATACATTTAATACTACATCTTTTCACCTGGGGGTAAACAGATTTTGATTAAAAAAAATGTTCTGTGGTTTCAAGAGTGATAATATAATCTTGCTGACAGAAATGCAGGAAACACAGGTGAGCATAGAAGAAATTTCACATACAGCATATATTTTGAAAATAACTATATGTATATATTTATTATTAAACAAACAGACCACTCATAATTCTGACTAAAATACACAATATGTTACTCTGTTAAGACGAATGATTGTGTTTGTGTCACAATGTGTACTGTTTGTCTGTTCCTCCGCTCTGTGCTCAGGATTCATATTTTGAAGTGTCTCCCGTTATTCTTATACCTACCCTGCAATGTCTCCACCCCACTTGTTTGTTGCTATGTTTACAGATTGGTTCATCCCCCTCGTTATCTAATTATTATGTGTACTTAAACGCCAGATGTCTTTTTGTAATCATGGTTCATTGTTTGTATGTCAGTTGATGTTTATCTTGTTCCTGGATTCTCACATTCTTTGTATTCCTGTTTTTCTCCCAATATTGGATTTACTGTTGCAGACCTCGTCTGTCTTGGGATATTCGCCCCTTGGACACTCTTCACTGTGATTCTGACCCACACAACGCTTGTGACTATTCTCTTGTCTCTGCCTATGTTAAACCTGTTTGCTGATGATCGACCCTGTCTGTTTCACTCCGTCCTGTTAATAAAACATGTTGCATTTGAATCCACACGCCTCCTCATCCCTGCATCATGACAGTTCCTCGTACCTCTTACAAGTTAAAGTTTTGTGTCTTTGTTTAAAATTCTGTTATAAAATAGTAAGCAGTCTGGTGTTTTTAGGTTTAGAATGCAATGTTTATATATTAACACTTTAATTGCCATGACAACCGACTGATAAAGATTAGTTTTATTGCTCAAAGGAACTGTGAACTCAACTCAACTAGTCCTCCTTTTGCAAAGACAATGGACTTTTCCTTAAATTAATTCACAGGAAAATTTCCTTTGAGTGAACACTTATCATATCATAGAACACTTATCATAATGTATATTGTCATTGTCCTGGTATTTTGTACTGCGTATGGTACACGGTTTTATACATAATGCTACGTATGGTACACGGTTTTTTGATAAATTAATATCTAAACACCACCTTGCCAGATCAAACATGTCATGCTTGGTATCTAAGGACTCGTCTTCAGATGATCTGAGAGTGTATCTCATATGTTGATATCTCTGCAATGTTCAGTGTTTTAAGAATCTGTTCAAATTTGTATCTTGATCCACCAATCCAGTGTGGAGGCAAATTAGCATGTTGAGAACAAAGGGTCATAAAACGTTCCCTCCAAGGAATCAATGCACCATTGGTCTTTGACCTACAGGGAGTGTGACCTCACCAGGTTACAAAATCCTTCACCTGAACGCCGGCATTTCTCTCTGGTCTCCTGACCAAGGCCCTTGGAGTCGAAGCAGCCGCATCAGCTTGGCCTAGAGGCAGCACAAGCTGCAGAGACTGAGATGAGAAGTTAGCTCCACGGCCACAACTAAGCTCTGAGCCAGACCTTTGCGGTCTTGAATTTTTAATTTACATAAGATCCATGGATCGTGACAGATCTCTCTTTTTCCTACCTTCCCGGACACTGGAACACCCCTATCTTGCCGATCTCCTGACCAACCTCTCAGGGCTGATGCAGCGCAGTCTGCAGTCTTGGAGAGACACTGAGATTAGGACTTAACTTTAAGTTTTACACTAGGCCTAAGCCTTGAATTTCAGGCAACTCAAGATCCATGGATCGCAACAGATCTATCTCTCAGCTCCGCTTTGATCTACCTATCACGAGAGTCAGGACATCTTTTGGAATTCATCACTCTGCAAACCAGGAGGACATGATCCAAAACCTTGTAACCATCCGGACTTCGAGGCTGCATCAGACTCTCACCAAAGAGGCAATGCAAGTATCGTACATATAACTAAACAAAACAGAGGTTTAATATTAATTATGCACCGATGGTTTTACAGGTGGTCAACTGACTCTCTTTTCATAACTTAAATTCTAGCTCTTTCTTAATGGTTCACCCTTAAG
>JAUMHI010000035.1:13953848-13964132 GCA_032359435.1 Enteromius unitaeniatus | reverse complement strand
TTCTCTTCTCTTCTCTTCTCTTCTCTTCTCTTCTCTTCTCTTCTCTTCTCTTCTCTTCTCTTCTCTTCTCTTCTCTGCTCTGCTCTGCTCTGCTCTGCTCTGCTCTCCCACATATTGAGATTTCTGACCGTTTTATGAGACGTGCAGCAAGTGTATAGTGTATAAATACAGTCATGTACACATCTAACCTCCAACCATGCAGCACATTCGTTCTGAAATTATCTTTGTCCAGCGTTGACGAAAATGTCAATAGTTTTTCTTCATAGTTTTTGTCATTTCAAATTAGTTTTTGTTCGTTATCGTCTCGTTTTCGTCGTTGAAAAAAGCAATGTCACTAAGTTGGCAACATTGTATGCGTCACCACCCAAACAGGCTGGTAAGTTTTTATCAATACCCGCCAAAAATGATTTTTTTACCCACATTTGGCAAGTTGGCGGGTGTTAATTTTGAACCCTGCTTGTAATGTGTGTCCCTTTAGACCAGTAATTCTTGAAGACACCTCCAAACCCCCCGTCCATAACCCATCCCCCAATTTGCCCAGCACAACATTTCATAACCTCCTATATAAGCTAATAATTTTCCTCTGATAGTTGCACTGTAGTTATGATGCAGATTAATTTCAAACTTTTTATTATTGTATTTTATTTTCTGGGAGTGTTAACATATTACATTATAATGAATCAATTATGTTGATATATATAATAAGATGTTCTAGGAACAAGGAAACCAGACTTTCCGTGCAGTTTTCCAGACTAATAAAGTAGAGAGAGGAGAAAGCCAATTATCCTGAGGTCTAAATTGGTTTCACCCATCAGATGAGGTTTTGAACAGGGCACAATGGCAGCAACCAGGCTGCTTCTTTGTCCCAACAAGGTGCTTATATTGTGTTGCTGGGTTTTTTCCTCATGATGGCTAATTACTTTTGCTCTTTTTTTTCATATTTTGATGGATTTTGTCACTGAAGTAAACACCGTAATCGTGATGGTGGAGAGATTTCCTAAGGCTTGCCGTTTTGCCTCTAGTCATTACGCTACAACATAAAGCAGTGGTTTGATTGTCTAATACTATTAATTGCAACACTGTGATTCATGAGTCCAGAATCCAGTCTTTTCAAACGATGCTTGAATATTGAATGCTAATTGTGATGCAATATTGGTTCATTGTAAATGCTGACAGGTGTCAAAAGTTACCCTTGGGAGCTGTCAGATTCCAAACTGGAACAACATTACTTGCCTGATTAAACACCGACGTGAACAGCGGTGCATACCGAGCAGCTCGTGATTTATGAAAATAACTTCACATGCGGGCAGCCTTTAGAAAAAAGGAGTGATCTGAGCACTGAGCAGGACCTATGTGTGTACATGGCTGCCTCTTACCAAGGACTCATTTGTTTGATTAAGTGTGCACGACCATTGAGACCTCCACTGCATGATCTCTGAACATAATCTCTGTTATGGCCTCATTGCCTAAGAGAAGGATGTTTTCTGAAAGTTGAAGTCATTTGTTTAATCAGAGACTTGACTGTGGAGACAATCCACTCATACATCAATATAAAAAATATATATAAATCACTGCTTACTATGGCAGCGATATAGTCCTAAGCCAGTTGTCTTATTGATAATCATTGCAATGTCTATAACGGAGGTCCTGCCTTAGTTAAGAAAGTGTACATGCATATGCTGCGAAAAATAGTGTCTTATGAGTATTTAATGAGCTCTTGAAAGAAGATACATTGCCCTGTTTAGAAAAAATGCAAAAGACACTAACTTTAGATTGTATATTGAATTTAAGTGTATTTTATTGAATCGTCAGATCAAGTATACATTCTCTTAAAGGCAGGGTAGATGATTTGGGGCAAAAACATTTTTTGTTATGTTGGCTAAAAGTGTCTTCACATCACAATAGCAATTACTTAGAGGTCTATGGCCCGGTTTCATAGACAGGGTTTAGCCTAAACCAGAATTAAGCCATAGTTCAGTTAGAACATTTATCCCCGGTTACACAGGCTTAAACCATGTCCTAGACTAAAATATAAATCTGAGCTGTTTAATCTCATATAAACTTGCACTGACTAATCTTAAAAAATGTCAGTGCCTTTGTTTTGCCTTAAGATGCACACAAGTAATGCTTTTTTCAAAGGTGCATTTATAAAATGACCTAAACCTCCTGGTTTAGGCTAAGCCCTGTCTGTGAAACTGAGTTAGTTTACCCCAAAATGAAAATTCTGTTGTTAATTACTCACCCTCATGCCGTTTCAAACCCGTAAAACCTCCATTATTCTTCAGAACACAAATCAAGATATATATATATAGTGTAGACAGCAACACAACTTAAATGTTCCTAGGTTCAGAAACACAGTAAATACATCAGTTATAAAGTCCATGTGACTCAACTTCAGTTTTGCAATCCTGCAAGATATTTCATGACATGTTCAGGAATATCTTTGTTAATAAAAAAAATAAAATAAATAAAAAATAAAAATAAAACATACGTGTATATCAGGCATACTTTATAAATGTTGGTATGTGTCACAAGACAAGCATATAACAAGCACCTGCTTGCCTCCTCAGACTTTCACTCGTGACCCCTCAAAAACAAAAGTGCATGGTGAGTACATGAGCTGAATCGCTTTAAATGCTTTTTGTCTTCTTTTCCTGACCATATATGCCCTTTGAAATCATGAGAACAACTACCATTGTGAGCCACTAATAGCACCACTAGCATTGAACAGAGGATCTTGCCTCTTGTGAACATTTTAGTGATTCTGCTAAATAAACATCTTTTTTAATATTTAGTTGGTACCCAACCAGTTTGTCCCAGTATTTCACTGCCTCTAAAGCATTTATTTTGTGTTCTTTATTTCTGATTTCTGCTCATATGTTCAGTTACATCAGCATGTACTTACTTCCTCAGTGCAATCTCATGGAAAACTAGAAAAGTACACCATCTGTTAAACACCCAAGCACTGTTTTCCCAATAGACAAATACTCTGTAAAGGTCAAACCTTCTTTCTAGTGTGCTGTAGTGCTGATATAATCTCTCCTATCAACTTATGCAATCAAATGTAAATTTGAACCTCTTTTTGTGAGTATTTCCATAAAAAGCGTATCAGTAAAGCCTCTTCACATATACATAGAGCATCCACTCTTCCATATAGCTGTTTCGCAAAGAGGATGAGATCTCAGATTGAAATCTTTTTTACACACTCCTGTTCTCTTGACTATAATGTTTCTGCGAAAGACAATGTCACGCCAAGGAAATTGTTGCTTAGCAATTCTTTTCTCAATGAGGTGGCTTTAATTCCTCTCTACATTACATCTGATATTGTTTGCTCAAATAATCTAAACCGTGTTTCTGAAAAGCCCTGATACTCTGGACCCATGTACCTGTAAAAGACTTCATTAAAATTGGCTGCTAGAGATAACAGTAACAAAAGCATCCTTTTTAGGCTCTTCTGCATTCATTAACAGCTAAATAAAAAAGGAAAAATGGAGATTGACCTCTTCACTTACATAATTATATGTGCTCAGTTCAATAAAATTGGATTTAGTACCTTAACTGAACTTACCATTACCTTCTCCAAAGCAGGTTGAGTAGCAGTCTTACACAGTCACGTCAATAGCCATTATCTGGCTTTCCAATGATAAATGCCAGCATTGTATAGACTTTACTGTGGGTCACTGCTTAGCTCTCCACACCTGTTTTACTTTGACAAATAACCAGTGAACTTCCAGTCGTTTTAACCCTGTCAGGTAAGTGTGCCCAATGACTTCTGCCAAATGCAGAATGCCATCTGCTTGCAAACATACTAAAGCCCTGGAAACCTGCATGGAAATCCTATGTAAATCAATTTCTCTTTATATACAGAAGTTGAAAAAGAACTATATATATATATATATATATATAGTGTTAAATTTATCCATGTGATGCATTACAAGGCCTTACTGTAGTTTTCAGTCACATGATCCTTCAGATGCCATTCTAATATTCTGATTTGGTGCTTAAGAAACATCTTATCAATGTTGAAAATTGTGCTGGTCAACATATTTTGTTGAAATTATTTTTATTTTTTAATTTATTATATATATTTTTTGTGATGAACAAAAAGTTCAAAAGGACAGCAAATATCTGAGAAAGAAATCTTCTCAACATATTACATGTATTTGCTGCCAGTTTTAATAAATATTTCCTAGCTGAAAAAAGTGCACAACTGATGCATTTCGGATAGATCCATTGCAGATCAGTACATTTTTAATTATTGCATGGAAATCTCACTGAATTTTAGATGTCAGGTAAATGTTTGTATACCAGACAAGGTTAAAAGCTGCCTTTTTGCATGAATTCACCCCCAAAACACAATGATTGGCATTATGTTAATTCACATAAAAACAAGGATGTTGCTTGAGGATTGGAAACTATTTCCTTAAGCCAACAACAGTAAACATCTCGAGAAGTTTAGCACGCAGTACACTTTTATTTACTCAACAGACATAAAAAGCTGTTCAATCACCCAACCCATCATAATGTTTTATATAAACAAAGTTTGTTGATTCCTATAACTAGCATACATGCCTTCAGAGTGGTGTGTATCATACTATGTTGTAATAATAATTTACTGCAAACCAACAAACAAAGAACCATTCCCTATTTAATTATGCATAATATTAATGTAATTTACTACTTGACTGCCTCAGATATACTTCCTGGCTTTGGCAGGCACTTTTTAGAAGTCAAAAGTAACCTGCAATGTCATTATGTTTTTAATAGAAATGTATGGTCGTCATTGTAATGCACAATAGTTTGTTACTGGTAAATTATACCTGTTATTAAGACTTGTACAAAAAGACAACTACTTATGGGAAGGTCAAAATATTTGTGTGGGAGAGGAAACTGGAGAAGAACATTGTCAGACTCTGTGTTTAGTATTCCATGTGCTTTTGCTCTTCTTGTGTCTGCCTTTGACCATATTTGGTTATTCCTGTCCTAGTTTCGTTGAGTGTTAATTATGTTGATTAGTGGCCAGCCCTGTAACCCGTGTGTGTCTAGTTCTAGCTTCCTTAGTGTTTGTATTTAAGTGTCTATGTTTTTGCCCTCTGTGTAGGTCTTCAAGTGTCTACCATGTGAGTACTTTGATCTGATTTATTTTATGATTAACGTTCCTGAGTTTCTGCAATCGCTGTGCCTCCCGTGCAATCTGTGTGAGACCAAGCATGACAAACATGATGAAATTTCTCAATTTTTGTTTGTTTTTTAATAATTGAAGAAATATTTAAAATACAAATTTTATATTACATTTTATAATAACAAACATAATGCTAATCATTTTCTTGTTTATAATGAAAACATTTTCTTTTTGATTAATATGCTTTTGAAGTTGATAGAATTTTTCAATGAAATTTTTTTTCATCTGTGAACTTTCATCTTTTTAAGGTAGAGGTAGACTTAAGGTCTGTTCTGACAGGGCACATTATTTGGATACCTGTGGTTATTTGTAATTTTTGTTTTTAACTTGGTCATCCATATAAAATAGTATTTATATTGTACGTTGTATTAGTGGAGATATTTGGCACCACTGAGTCTATTAGTAATTAGAAGAAAGGTAATTAGAAGAAAGCTACAGACTACTCTTTGACATCATTTTATGTAACGAGTGAATGAAAGCGTATTTCAGTGCCAAAACTACAATAGTGATGAATTCTGAATGACCTTCAAGGTTGGGAGCTTTGTGCCTATCTTGATTGACACATGACAGACTGGAATCAAAAATGGACTCAATCTAATTATTTAATTAGTCTGTCTCTTTGTGTGTGTGATGTATTATTCACACTTCCTGATCACAACTCCTTTCCATTTCAAACCTAGCACTCAGAAACCTTGTGATTCTGTGCTACGAGAAAGATTTTGCTTCCTCTCTCTCTGCCAAACATTTTTACACCTGCAAGCACAATAAGAACTCAAATTTGCTATGCATGTGATGACTGTTCAAGTTTAAGGATAGATTTTTACTTTTTTATTTTTTATATATATAAAGCCATTACCTTTGATTACAAATCTTAGCCGAGAACTGTAGTAACCACAAGATGGTTCCTCAGAGGACTAAACGATGGCAATGCCCAAAACGGTAAGTCTTTAAAAAATATATATTATATAAAATGTTTTACTGGGGCATAATACTTGTAATTACTGGAAAAATAAGCATGTTTACAAGCTAACAATTTGCTTGAAGGTAAGAAATGGGAATCTAATGAGCTTGTGGGCAGAGTCAGAGATTGTATTCTTTTCAGAACACATTTATAATTCAGTGAATAGCTGGAAATTAAACCTGAATGTTTGTTTGATTTTATGAGTGTGCCAGTAATGCATGTCACTGAAGTAGGTTTTCCACACATTATTGGGTATGTTGTGTATTCACTCTGCAGTTGGAGGGAAAACAGAATAAAATCTAGAGAGAATATCATCCGTCATGGCAGGGAACTAATGACACACAGCGTGCTTCATACGCATCCCCATAAAAACGTTTACCAAGGAAGTGCCATTTAACATGTAAATCTCTTCATGCCTCAGCTCTCACTTCTAATGTAGTCTCAGTAGAGAGCGCTTCGTGACTCTGCATTTGCGATAAATAGATTACAGCAAATATGGTGAGGGAATGAATGAGCCGCTGCTCACAATACAATCTGCAGCCACTAACATAGTCACTCTTAAGGTTATGTGGAACAAGAGTGAAGGTAGAGATGAGAGAGAGCCGACAAGGTCCATGTTACCTGGAGAAAGCTGTATGCTCTCATTCACGTCAGTCAACAACAATTACTTGGCTGTTACATGGCATTTGCACTTAAAAATAGCAGATAACCCCAACAGTTGTTTTGGGGAAAAAATCAGATAACTCCACATTTCATGTTTTAGAGTTATAAAAACTGTCATCTGAGGAGATCACAAAGATTAAACCAATGTAGATGGCTGAGAAATGATTTTCATTGTGATTGTCATGTGTCGTTCCATGTGCTTTGTTTGTTGTCATTCGTCACACTTGTTTCGCCCTATCTGTAACTCCGCCCCTCTCATTGGTGTTCATTCCCTACCAGCTGTGTCCTCCAGGTGTCTTGTGTTGTTAATGTCATGTTGGAGTTTGTCTGTCTGCTGTGATCGCTGTGTTCTCGTCAGCATCTTTGTTCCCTGCTTTCATCATTAAATGTTCACACTTGAACTTCTGTCTCTGTGACTCCTTGCCCGCTGAGAAGCAAGGTTGCGACTTCTAACTGTTAGAGAGATCATATACTAAATGGAGATTTTTTTCCTCCCCATTGCAATGCGCTTCTTTTGCAAGGATCAGTGAAACAGTTTCAGTTTTTCTTTTACTCTTACGCCCTGAAGAAAGTAAAACCGGTTCATCAAAATCATTCAGCCTTGATAACTTTTAGTCATCTTTGGCGAAACTCCTCCTAGCTAGCACATCTTTTTAAAGTAGCCTTGTCACCTGACCTGAATACAATCTGCTAAATCACTAAACACGACATGCATAATAATATAGATATTAAAAAATACATTTAACTGAAGGTTATCTAACATAGTTTGTACATAAAGTATATTGGTGTTTGTACTTCAGATTTGAAGAAAAATAAATAGCTGAGCCATATTTTGAATGGCGTCAATGGAGAAGGATCCTTTTTGGTGATAGATGATGAAGACTAATGAGACGAACCAGGACAATATTTGTTAGTAATTCAGTAATGGGGAGGAATCCTTGCTTTAAATGTACTGTTTTGTGCATATTACTATTTTATATATATATATATATATATATTATTTTATTTTTTTTTCCTCAGTACCCATTTAACTGAAAGAAGATAGTGTAAGGTCAGGTGAACAGATTTTAACATCCAGATGCTTGAACATCTGTTACAGCTAGATAACACAACACAAATTACAACCAGTTTTCAATAGTTATCAGTTGTGCTCCATATGAGCTCCAGGCACATTTTGTATACTAAATCCTCACCATTTAAAACAAGCTACAGTGATCGTTCTTTATTTTCCCTTGTGACGATATTGTTTGCTGTGAGTTAAATGCCTGCCCTATGGTAGGTCTGTGGATAAAGCGATACAAAACAACATTTTTCAATCGTTCTCTTGAAATATCAGCATGGTGCAATGCCAGCAGGTGGTCTGCATGTACAGAGATGTCAACACGATGTCCTGCTGGTCTAGACATGCATAATGAATGCCATAATTTCAATTATTTATTTATTTTTTTCCTTAAAAGAATGAATCATTTAAAAATGGAGGAAGCTTCAGAAACCGCTATAAATAATGTGAATAAAGATAGTGAATTAACCATTAAAGTTAGAAAAACGGTAGGCACATTATAACATCCTGCTGTTGTCTTCCTGTCCATGTACAAGCACGCAGACCACCTGCCGTAGTTTGAACATCCTGATATTTCAGAAAATAAAATTCGAAAATGAGCATTTAGGATGTGTATTTTTGGAGGTTAAGGCTTGTTCTAGTTCTGTTGCGTGTTCCAATGGAACGTATGTTTAGCATCAGGAGCTGCTGAAGAAGATTGAGGAAGTCCAGTGGGACCCACACAAACCAGCGTTCCAGCACAAGCCAAGATGTTTATTGAAAAAACAACCATTTGTGGCTGTGGTGTTAAGGGATTTATTTGTTTACCCTGTTGTCACAGTATCTTAAAATAACTTTTTTTTATTGCATATAATGCTAAAAATTTGCTACTGTGAAAAAACCCTGGGAAAGTGTTGTGAGGCTGTGTTTCCAAGCATGACTGTCTTGCACAGATTTTGACGTCACCGGATTGCCTCTTCATCAGTGTGTCTTGGATTTAGATTTTGAATGCGTGTTTGTTGTGAGTGTGTGTGCTTTGGATTGTATTTCTATTGCATTCCATTCTCTCTGTTCCATGACTATCTCTAGTATGTGTTTGTGCTCAGTGTGATCTCATTAGATGGTGATTCTTCAGTTAAGGCAAGTATTCTGTCTTCAAAGACGTTTGAAAAGACAGTTTGGTATTCTGTTTTATTAACATAGATTTTTAAATCCATTTCATAACTTCTTCTAACAACCTTTCAACAGTAGTTTTTTTTTATACTGCATTTTGTTTTCAAACTTTTTATGTGTCTACATTTTTGCCATCATGCGTACACTTTAAAGGTTTTGTTCTCTGCAGGACTTGCCCTTCATTTCAGCACAGCTTCGTATAAAACCACCACTGATTCAGACTATGGGTGACAATCAAACATCCTCAGCAGCAAAGAGAGCAACATTGTTACAGGTTGTCCAGAGTACAAATCATGTCTTGGGTGACTGTAATATTTCAATATTTGTGTTGCAACTCCACTGGTTGTCAAAGTCCTTAAGCTTACCACATCTGGTCAAATCCTTCTTATACTGCCTAATCACAACAATGTTGCGCTAATTTATTCGATTTTTAGATCAAGATTGAGGACTTTGTGAGTGACATGGTTTCACGTTTTGGTCATCAATATGTTTGTATTTAAGGTAAATATAAGTGGTGTAAAACCCTTACCAGTCCTTTAACTAGCCATTTACTAGAAATGGAATCATAAAGAATGTGAAGATTCCCATTGTTTTGAATGATTCTGGTTCTGTAATGGTTTGAATACTTTTCTCCCATTACTTGAAAGCAATACATATTGGGGAAAATGCTTAATTTTTTCATTCCTTAATGCATCTTCACATCCATTTTCTTTATTTGGATGACATGCAAATTTTGCAGTCCAACTCAAACATAAACACTAAATTTATTTTTGGTCAACATAGTCTACATTAAAATGTCAGCCTTTTTTAGAAACAACTGAAACTGCTAGATCACTCTGGTTACTTTGTCGGTTAATGCCATGCAGAAACCAGTACAGGTCCTTTTCAAAAAATTTGCATATTGTGATAAAGTTCATTATTTTCTATAATGTGCTGATAAACATTAGACTTTCATATATTTTAGATTCATTACACACAGCTGAAGTTTAGTTTTAAGCCTTTTATTGTTTTAATATTAATGAATCTCAAAAAATTAACATATCATGAAAAGGTTCTCTAAACAAGCTATTAACCTAATCATCTGACTCAACTAATTAACTCTAAACACCTGCAAAAGATTTCTGAGGCTTTTAAAAACTCCCAGCCTGGTTCATTACTCAAAACCGTCTGGACCGATTCTAGACCTTGAGGGACCTGCGGAAGCAGTGGACTGAGTCTGGAGTAGAAACATCCAGAGCCACCGTGTACAGGCGTGTGCAGGAAATG
>JAUMHI010000035.1:13933742-13947804 GCA_032359435.1 Enteromius unitaeniatus | reverse complement strand
CGGGTAGGAACTAATACTCTGGGGATGGTTCCCGCTGCTGTCCTTCAGAGAGGGCCACAGAGGCGCGATCCGTGACAGTATCTGACGATTGCAGGTGCTTTGACTGAGGGGAAAATCTCCCCCCAGCTACATCAATGTTTCTTTTATGAGAGACAACAATCAAACATCAAACAATCTCTTGAATGCAACAAAGTGCATTGATTCAAAGCAGAATGCTGAATTGTAGAGAGTAATTTGACTCATTGAAAGGACCATTATAATCAAACTACAAAGCAAAGGGACCTCAGCCAGTCCCATTGACTTGTCAATATTATTGGGGTTGTAGACATTCTGAAAATGTGAAATCCATAGTGAAAGGAGGCAACAGTGCTCCTTCTGAACTAATACCCTTCATTAAGAGATAGCAAATCACCCATCTATGGAAAGAGCATGGCTTAAAATTAGAAAACTCAATTTTGCATAATTAAGTTCTTGCTATTTATAGTCAACACGGTAAACTCAAGACCCTGTGAACACTGAATTATGGAAGTCCAGTTTATTGTGTTAGTATGATGGTATGATGTTCATGTAACAAAATTTGGGTTGATCAATCTGGGGTATTTCAAATTAAATTATTTACATTAATCACAGTTATTTACATCATACCCAGAGTGAGAACCAGAAACCAGTGTACAAATTAACATGAAAATCACAGGTATATTTAAAGTGTGGAGTTGTTGATTCAATCCAGGCTTGCTAAATGATATTTTTCTTCTCTGTCAGCTCGCAGTCCCTAAATCTAGGGCCAGCTTCTCAGTCTCAAAGCCTGCTGAACAGGAAGAAAGAATCTGCTATATTTAGTCCACCTGGCATGCTTTGCAACATCAAGGATGCAGAGAGAGAGAGAGAGAGAGGTACGGAGGAAGAGTGCCAACCTTTTGTCATAGAAGTCTATAGATGGATTGTTTTATTATATACAATTTACTCAGGCTCCTAGAGAAGTTCTGAGGAGGTTCTTAAGAGAAGCTGGTTGCCCCATCTCCTGATTCTTCTACATATGGAATAAATTCTGCAGATTTTAGGTTAAGACCTGGGTAATTTTACAGGCCATCAGACATTTTTTACACAGTATTAATCTACAATATCTGTACACATAAACTAATTTATGTAGAATAGAAAAACTAGCTCGACAACATTGTTTGTTGTCCAGAACCAACAATAACATCTTGGTTACGTATTGTAACCCTTGTTCCCTGAAGAATTGAATGGAGACGTCATGTCAGTGACCGACAAATAGGAATCTCGAGATGTCCAACTACTCTGCGTGTAAGTAACATGCCAATGAATTTCATTGGCATACGCTGATTTGGATCAGCTGAACCTAATCGCAGTGCGAGTATAAGTAGGTCAGCAGATCTAGCGTTCATTAGTTTTTTGCAGAGGAGCCAAGCCGGTGTACTACGGCCCCCTAGCGGCGGTACAGCCCCATGGCAACGGGACGTGATGTCTCCATTCCCTTCTTCTCCGTTCCCAACCTCCTGTGTTTGGTCTGTAGGACGGGACTTGACCACATGAACCAGCACTGCACTATAAGTAACTGGACACTGGGGCTTCCACTTGTAGGATGTACGGAAGTCATTCTCTTTCAAGGGTAAGACAGAGACTCACATATATCATGAATTCAATGCATATGGAAAAAAGGAGGAGGTTGAGACCCTCAGAACTGGGGAAGGTAATTATTACCAATACCGCCTGAGATCCTCAGGGTAACACTCAGGGATTCCCAGCCCTCTAGCTATTTTCAACGATACATCGCCTTAAGGGCCTGGCATCAGATGCTCCGCAACATCCAACTGCAGAGGGGATCGGAGGACTTACAGTGTCTACTGATAAGGATTACTGGAGAAGGATACCAAGCCGACTGAACAGGCCCTACACCGGTTCTTCAGCTCTGTTTGAGGTGAGAACACGGGAAGAAACTGGTTCAAGTGAAGGCTATAGAAACCCGCAGCTCTAAAATTGTCAACAAGCGAGGGGCCATGTGCCAATGCTCAGGACGAAGCTACACTTCTAGTTGAGTGAGCACTGACACTGAGGGGGCAGGGCACACCCTGAGCTTGGTAAGCCAGGGTGATGACATCCACTATCCAGTGGGCCATCCTCTGCTTAGAGACAGCATTCCCCTTCTGCTGGCCTCTGTGACAGACAAAGAGCTGGTCTGAGGTCTGAAGCTCCGGTCAACATAGCATCTGAGTGTTCGGACGGACACAGCAACAGTAGGGTTGGGTCTGTCTCCTCCGAGGGCAGCGGTTGGAGGTTCACTACCTGATCTCAGAAGGGAGTGGTAGGAACCTTGGGCAAGTAGCCGGGCCGTGGCCTCAGAATTACCTGGGAATCCTTGGGCCCGAACTCAAGGCACGAATCGTCGACCGAAAACACCTGCAGGTCCCCTACCCTCTTGATGGAGGCCAGTGTGAGCAGGAGGAGAGTTTTCATTGACAAAAACTTCAACTCGATTGCTGGCAGAGGCTCAAAGGGACCCTCTCTCAATGCACAAGAGAGAGATCCCAAGAGGGTACAGTAGGAGGCCTAGGAAGATTTAACCTTCTGGCCCCCCTAAGGAACTTGATGATCAGATCATGCTTACCCACCAACCTTCCATCAATGGGGTCATGGTTTGCAGCAATGGCAGCCACATAGACTTTAAGGGTGGAGGGAGACAGCCTTCGCTCCAACCCTTGCTGCAAAAGCAGAAGCGCGACTCTGATTGGGCATCTTCGGGGTCTTCTCGTCTAGAAGAACACCAATCGACAAACAGGTTCCATTTTAACGTGTAGACAGCTCTTGTAGAAGGCGCTCTCGCAGAAGAAATCATATCAACTACCCCTTGGGGTAGGTCACTTTGAACCTTCGCGTCCCGTCCAGGGTCCAGACGTGGAGTTTCCACAAATCTGGGTGCCATAGGGTGTCCCGTCTCTGAGTCAGTAGATCCTTCCTCAGAGGAATCGGCCAAGGAGGGGCTGTCACGAGGAGCATGAGTTTGGAGAACCAAGTCCTGGTGGGCCAATAAGGGGCTACCAGCAGGACCTGCTCCTCGTTCTCTCTGACCTTACACAGGAGCTGTGCTAGAAGGCTCACTGGGGGAAACGCATTTTTGTGTAGCCCCTGAGGCCAGCTGTGCACCAGGGCGTCTCTGCCTAAGGTTCCCTCGGTCAGAGCATAAAACAACTGGCAATGAGAGGTTTCTGGGGAGGCAAACAGGTCTACATGTGCCGCACCGAACTGCTCCCATATCAACTTAACTGTCAGGCGATGGATTCTCCATTCTCCAGGGAACACTTGGGCTCGAGACAGCTCGTCTGCCATCTGCTTGTAAACACCTGGAATGTGAATGGCCCGAAGTGACCTCAGATGCTTCTGACTCCATAGGAGGAGGTGGCAGGCGAGCTGCGACATCCGACGGGAGTGTAGACCACCTTGATGGTTGATGTACACAACGGTCTAAGTGTTGTCTGTAAGTACCAGAATGTGGCGGCCCTGAAGGTGCTCTTTGAGGTGACCCAGAGCTAAACGAACTGCTAGCAACTCGAGGCAATTGATGTGCCAATGCAGATGAGGTTCCGTCCAAACCCCTGAGACTGCATGCCCGTTGTATGTGGGGCCCACCTCGGTACTCGACTAGGGGACTACCGCTATAGCTGCTGCCATATGCCCCAGGAGCCTCTGAAATAGTTTCAGTGGAAACACTTTCCTGTTCTTGAACATATTCAAGCAGGTCAGCAGAGACTGACGTTCCTCTGTGAGGCGCGCTGTCTGGGTGACCGAGTCCAACTCCATACCGAGAAAAGAGATCCTCTGCACCAGACAGAGTTTACTCTTCTCCCAGCTGACCCTGTCCACAGCACCTCGTTCCCTCAGGAGACACAGAGATAGAGAAAACAGCTCTTTTTGTCGAGATTTTGGAATTTTCACCCTGCCCTCCACCGGGAGAGGGAGTGGGAGTGAGATCACCCACTCCGGAAGAACAGTACCTTCTATTCCTGGGTCGCCCATCCTGGACGGGCTGGGCGGGAGCCCGAATGTCGGCTCCTCGACGGCGGCGGAGGAGCAGGGGGTGACAGCGGGGGGGCGCCCTCGTCGACGAGCTGGCTGAGGCTGTGCCAGCCCAGGTGAAGGCAGCAGCTGGCCGCCGCGGCAAGATGTGACGGATGCACCTGCAACAACGCCGTAACGTGCACGGAGAACGCAGCTTCTCCACAGGCTTTGTAGGCATCATCAACGAGAGCTGACGAATGCCTACAGGCCGGGAGGGGAGCGACGGGTTACCCTGCCAAGAGGTAGAAGCCTGTGGACAGCCCCTCGCTATGCCACCGTCAAGGGTGGTGAAGGAGGACGAACCACAAATGAGTAAGCTAGTCATGCACCTCAGGGAAGAAACGCACCGTAGTGGGTCCCTGTGCACCAGCACGAGCCACACCCAAGTACCAATCATCCAGCCTCAAAGGCTCAGGACGTTGTGGAGGGTTCCACTTAATCCCGATCCCCCTGGTGGCCCAGGAAATAGCGACCAGTTCTGGATAATTAACCATTATGGTTGAGCGCCCATCGGACAAGGCTCCAGTTCCGAATGCCTCATCTCCAGAAATGTACTCTCCTTCCGATGCAACAACCGACATCTGGTCATCAGGGGGAGGTCCAAAGGTAACCTCTGGCACCGTTTCCGGTTGACCAGTCAGCTCCAATGAAGACTGGCAGTGTCGGAGTGCGGGCGACAGGAGGCGCTCCCTGAGGAGAGTTTCTCACTGTCACTGTCAGGCTTGCCCTATCCCCTCTGGAACCGGAAGCTCCGCGGACACTGCCAGTGCGAGCCCCATAACGTGGAAGAGGAATAGGGACACCTTTCCACCAGTCATGTAAGTAAGCCTTGTCCGCAACTCCGAGATAGTTCATGTTTCTCATGCGGGAAGATGACTATCCACGAACGCTGCTTTAGCATGCTCAATGTCCAGGCATGCTAAACAGCGTTCGTGACTGTCCGCTGGAGCCAGGTAAAGGCACTACAAATGTCACCGCCACTCGACTGGAACCACCGTCACTGCAACGCCGTAACATCAGCCTTTCTCCGTCGATCGCAAAAGTAGAATGGCTCAGGAAAGTTCGCATGAACTGCTCGGCTCCAAAGCAAAAAGCTAATGAAGCTAGATCTGCTGACCTACTTATACTCTCACTGCGATTAAGTTCAGTTGATCCTAAAATTGAAATTCATTGGCGTGTTGTCAACGTGATGTCGTAGTTACCGACTTAAAGGGAACTGGGTTTTATAGCAAACTAACCTGTATTCTGTGATATTACTGGTCTCTGTGTGCTTTCACTCCACTTTTATTTATTTTTTTTTAATTGGTAAAAGTAATTTATTCTTAAAGAGTAACATTTTACAATTTCAACAACATTAGTTAAGGCGTTATCTTATAAAGTATATCTCATAAAGTAACAATGAGCAATATATTTCTTTCAGCATTTATTTATCTTTGTCATTGTTAGATAATAAAACATAGAATAGAAAATAGAATTGTTAAGGGTTTTTCATGTTATTTTAAAATACACTAACTAAGGGAAATCAATAAAACTAATGTTGTAGTTAACATTAACTAACAACAGCGCTTCTGCAACATTTATTAACCCTAGTTAAACTAATGTAGTCAACCAATGTTAATAAAATGAAGTTTACTTAAAAGTCTTTACCCTTTCAACAAATCATTTTGTTGAATTTTGAAAGTGACGATTGAATTTGTAGCGTGTTGTTTCTACATTGCACAGGTAGTATGCTCCAATGTCATTCAAATAAATGTTAAATGCTGAAAAATTAACACATTTCACCTTCAAAATGAAAAATTCTGAACACAATGAAATTGAATTTGGAGAAGTCTGGCATGGTTCATTGACATGGTAAATGACTACCTGTATTATTAAGACTGATCTTTGACCTTTTATTTCCTTAAAAGGTTCCTGACTAAGAATATCATAAAATCAATACAAGACAAAAGAAATGGGATATCTGCTCACCAAGGCTGAGAGAAACCAAAGAAGATCTCTTATGGAGTGATGATGACCTTCATTTTGCTTTCATGCAACTGTGAGATTGTGATTAGTTGAGAATGGGGAATGGACTATATTTGTGTGTGCAATATGTTAGTATGTTTACTGATGTTGTTGGCAACATGAGAGGAATGCTAATTATATGAGTTGCTGTCTTTACTGAGTGGTTCACAAAGTTGTCTTTCAATTGTTTTCTTAAGCTCATTATGTCTTGGAGTTAAACCTAAATGTGTAGAAATGTGTGGAGAAATATTTTTGTAAGAAAGTTTTTCTCTCAAAGTATGCTGAGAGAATGTGTAGCACATCCATATAGGTGGAGCTAGGGGAGGTGGATTGATATTGGAGGGTATATGGATGGTTTTTGATATTGTGCTGCAAGACTATTTCACAGCTAACACAGCACCAAACTATTTTAAAGGTTTAGCAGTAAGCTCATGGGCTGCAGAATCATCAGAAGCCAATCAGCTTGTGTCATTTGTTTGCAGATTACATAAAAATCTATCAGATTGTGCCATCAAGAGTTTTATGACTGATCTAGATATGAACTCTTTCCCTGACAGCTTCCCTCAGAATATTTTCTGCTATGAATATATGAACAGATTATATATCAAAATAAGGGAACCAAGCTTCTGATTTTTAACAGAAAACAAACAAAAAGCTTATTAATTCTATCTTCATGTTTTCATGTGTTATCTCCACTTGAATGCAGAAGGGTGTAACAATATCCCCTTGTTAGTGAAGACTTTGGAGTGAGCAGAACAGGTTTAACTGTCTTAAACAGCACACAACAGGCATCCACCTCTGAAAGCAATGACTGCATGCATTGTGCCAGTTAATCAGGAAGTGACGATTCTCTTTTCTTTGACTCATTGGATGAAAACTGTTGTTATTTGACCAAGTTTTATGCAATATTCCAAATTTGTGCACAAGTAAAATTCACAACTTGAATTTAGTCATTTGAAACCTGACTAGTGAAAATGTTTGTCTTTGTGTCAATTTGCCTCAAACATGTTATGCAGTTGCCATATGGATTTCTTTGATTAAACTTTTATTGTACCTTTATGGTGCTTTTTTGAAAGCTTCAGTCCACATACATCATAATTAATTGGGAAAGTGCAGCCTTCTTTTTTGTTCCACGGAAGAAAGTAAGTCATAAGGGTTCTGGATTGACATTAAAGTGTGTGCATTATGACAGAATTTCCTCTTTTTGAGTATTCTGTTAACTGTATTATGCATTTGGTGCATAGGCCTTTTCTTTAGAGAAACCATCATGCACACACACATTCATCTTAAGAAGTTAGCAAAGAGGCCAGATGTCTTACTCGAGAGCTAATGGCCTTCATGGCCACTTGGCAGGAGGCCACAGTCTGAATTAGCTGATGACAGATTCGGTTAATGATACATGCTGTGGCCATGTGAAGAAATGAGGGTTTAAGCCAATATGGCAAGAGGAAGGAGAGGGTAGAGTCCTATGAAGCATGAACCAGTCAGCCCTGAAGAGATGAGAGCAGTGTCCACTCAAGAATCCCAATCGATAGCACTCTGTGATTAGTCACCTGCTAAATAGTGGCCACCCCGAGGACATGAGCTTCTCATCACCAGAGAGATGAGTTAGAAAGGGTTCAGGACCACTGTGAGATCAACAAATGTCAGCCAGGTCCCAGTCAGGATCCGTTCCACTTTACTGATCGCTGAAGCAATATGGCAGCTAATCAAAGGCTGTTTCATAAAAAGAGCTCTTGGCCATATGCTTTTATGATAGATGCAGAGTTGTGAAATAAGAACCACTCCTCTGAATGAAGTATTGTGATTATGCTGCCTTCTAAGATACCTTGTTTTAGCCACATACTAAGGTAGCACCCCATCCTTCACAAAGGATGAAACACTACTACTATTTTTACACACTGAATTCAAAATATATGTAGAATTTGTGGCCAGTTAATACTGTACAATTCATGTTTATTAAATGTCACAATTTTATGAATGATATAGCCATTTAACATTAGAATAAATAGAAGATATCTTATAATATTTCCTGTGCTAGCTGAGCAGTTGTATTGAAAAATGGTAATGCTCATGGACATCTACCCTGGGTATTAGACCTATGCTGACATTAAGAAAAAAAGTACTCGAGCCTCAAAAAGATTAAGCACAATGCATTTTAGTGTGTACTATACATCACACCCTCCTTCACAGATAAAACACAAACTCTCAAGGTCATGGATGGTTACAGATAAAAACCATGTGGTATGTACCCTGGAGCAAGGCACTTTACTCCAGGATGTCTCAGTGGATTGACCCTGCAAGTACTAACTGTACACTTTGAATGGGTCATTTAATGGCATTTATACTGAATTAATTTTGCATTAGCAGTATATACATCATAAACATTATGAAATTAACATTGAGAATGTACTGAGTTTTAAATCGCTGTCTGGTGTGCGGAGACGCAGCCCACTGCAGGAGAGCTGTTAACCTTTATGTCTCGGCTTCATTTAAAAATTGATGTGTTTTGATGTTACAGTAGCTCCATTTAGTGAATGGCTTGTCTTATTATTTTGGCCATAATAGAATGGATATGAATGGATGTTTAAGGTTAAATGTTTATGATTAAATATCTGGGGATAAGAATGTTTCCTTGAGGGAGGATTCATTGTCAAAACGTAAACTATTTCAGAGCCATTGGATTTTAAATGTGATTGAAAGAACATGGATGCATGCATGTCCAGCAGCTCATAAGAATTCATATGACATGAGGGTGAGTAAATGATTATAGTATTATTATTATTATAATGATTATATACACTGTATATATATTATATTTTATTTCTTAATATTTATTTAATATTGCTACAGTAAAGTAGTATATGTTTTAGTAGTAAAACATTTAAGTATTTTTGCAAAACAGAAGCATAATTTATATTTATATTTAATTAAATCATATTTAACAATGCCATTTTTTTTCCAGTGAAGAGCAAAAAAACAATAAAAACTGAAAGAAGATTCCAGTGACAAATTAGTTTTTATTGTTTTCATGGTATATTTCCAATATGTTTTTTCTTTCTTTTCATTTTTCACAAGACACAAGAGTATTAAGATATTGATAATTATTGATATTTTTATGACCCATTTAAAATCAGGACCAGGAGAAAATTATATTAATTATATAAAAAAAAAATATTATGTAATTATATTACATTTAATCATTTTTATTTTAAACTTAACCTTCTTCTGATCATAATGCCCTCAGTTATTAAGACAGAAATGGCAACAATCATGGAAAACTCAAAAAATTGTAAAGTAAACATAATGCCACTGCCTCCGTTATATCTTTGAACCGTTTAGATTATTTGTCATAAGACATTGATGCAGAGTACCTCTCCACGGTGTTGCAGCTACAGATGTTGTTGGTTGAATACGGCTGTGCTCCAAAGAGTGGTACATCAAGTTCGTGGTGGTATACAGTCTTGGCGGGGACAGCAGTCTTGCATAATTTGCAGACGACATTGGTCTGACTATGTTCAGACTTATAATATCCAAAAAACTGCCATACTGGTGAGCTGACTTTTTTCTCTTTTATTCACATTTTCTTTGCTCGCTGCGGCACTCGTTTTCTGCTTATGAAGAGGAATCCAGCTGACCAGCGCAAGTTGCTAGGTTACCAGAGAGCGAGTGCCTTTGTTAATGCTAGCAAACTACACTCAAAAAAATTATTCTAGTTGTTTGCTCCATTTACTTGAATAAAATAAGCTAAACCAACACAAATCTTTAGTTTTTTACACAGTTGTCATTTGCACTCAATTTTACTGTTAAAGTTAACTTAAACCATTTGTGTTGGGCCTGGACAAATAATTTATGTTGCACTGATTGAATTTGAGCAGTGGATTTCTAGTTTCCAGCATGCTTTGCGTATGTATAGATCATGAGAATAAATGTTGAAATTAAATGCTGTTTCATGTGTTTTTAGTAAAAGGTAAGACCTTCAATAGTTTGTTTTTCAGTTATATTTGACATTTATATGAGTTTATGTTGATTTTTGAGGTTACCATCATGGTGAAGTGTAGATCTTGAACATTTTTACTTGATCATTACATGTGTGTTGCAGTGCAGATGAAGTTTTTAGCATGTGATCAAGTATTATGATGTCTCTCATGTTCCCATACAATAAAAAATAAACCAGACGGGTATGTGACTTACACAGTCTATATGGACAGCGTTTCTACCCTTGACAGTCAAACCATCATGTTTATTGTGTGTGACAGCAACTGACAACCTACAGTAAGCACAAGCTCCACTCTCCACCACCACGGTAACTAAACAAACATTATTTGATATTGTATAAACTCTTTTAAATGTTCAAAATAACTAAAAATTAAAAGCTTAAACTCTACCATGCCTTTCCATTTTCCTAAAAATGCAGGAAACTCAACGAAACTCTGCACAAAGGCACCAGTCTGTACAGCAATGGTTGGGTCAACAAGAGCCAATTAGGTTCAGGGAACATTCACAGAACATGTCAAATAAATTGGTTTGATCTCATTGTATTAGCATGAATTTTAGTCATCAGTACAATTAACTTACTTTAAGTTCAAATCAATGGAATTGTGTGTCATAATTTTATTAAGTTATATCAACAAGCTATTTTTTTGAGTGTAGCTTTGCAACCTCTGTTTTCTTCTTATAAAAAGTATCAAACGTTTTATCGAACACAAGACTGGTCTTAACCTTTTATGCAACTGCCCCCAAAATGGCAAGACAAGGGTTATTCCAAAACACATGATAAATGCAGGGCAGGCTGCTGACAGATGAGACTAGATAAACCACACAAGACACAAATGAAACAAACAATAAACTAGACTTAGACTCAGAATGGTTCTGCAGTGTTGCTATCGCTAGAAGAGTGATAAATACTTGGCAATTAGAACAGGGACTGAGTGCATCTTAAAGGGGTCATCCGGTGCTACATGCACTTTTACAAGCTGTTTGGACTGAAATGTGTGTTGGGAGTGTGTACACAACCACCCTACAATGAGTGAATGGTTACAGCTGTGTGCAGTCAGTGCAATGGATGATGGGAAGTGCAGTCCAGGGTGATGTGTTACAGTCTATGGCGAACAAATGGAAGTTCCTTGACCAAATTCATGACATGATCAAGTTTAAATAAATAATGCAATTTATTCATTTATTTAGTAATAAATTAAGTTTTGCTTGTGTTTTAAGCATATGTTAAAACGAAATAAAAAACGCTGGTCGCTGGAAAACCCCTTCTTGGGTGGACCGAAGCATACGGGCAACTGCTCAGACTTTTTCCACAGCGTAGATGGAGCTCTGGACTGGTCTCAACAGTTGAAATGGTCTCCCCCTCAAAGGCCACACTCTCAGTTCCCACAACTCCTGGCGAGGGTGCACTATGGTGCCCCCTGCCTGTGAGAGGAGGTCCCTCCTCATCGGAATCTCCCATGGAGAGCCGTCTAGAAGGGACATCAGGTCTTTGTAGAATACTCTCCAGATCTGCTCCACCACCTCGGTGTGGAGCATCCATTCCCCGGGCCTCGGCCCCTGTCTCGACAGGATGTCTCAGCACAGCCAGCGAAAGATTGGACGCAACTGTTTTGTTTGAAGAAATGCACCTTTTTGTATCAACCAAAAAGGGCTGTTTCGTGGTCTACTGAGGAAGTAAGTTACAGACGTTCTTCTCGTTGATAGCCGAGGAGCGGATCCAGCGAGAGCTTGATGGGGCGACACGGAATGAAAAATGCTCCTTTGTTGTGTGTTTGTTTGTGCCGTGTTTACGAGGATGTCACGGCAGTAATGGCGGCGCAACTATAACGACACGTGAATAATCCCGCCCACTCTAAAGCGTCACTAAACTGCAGTGGAAGCGCAAACCGAGCCGAACTGAGCCGTGCCGTGCTGTACCAAGCTGAGTCGTACCACGCAGTGGAAAAGCGCCATTAGGTGCCCGGGAATGTAGATGGCTCTCAGTGAGAGCGATCTGTGCCAGGCCCACCTCTGTGGACATATGCATACAGTTTAGCTTCTGCTGACCATGCTCCCTGAAGGGAGGAGGATTTAAGGCCTGTAGTACTACTGGCTGTGGTGTGTCCGTAGGTACCTTAGGGCTGTAACCCGCTCGCTGGTACAAGAAGGCTTTGGCCATGCCAGGCACAAAGTTAAGATGTGAAGGGGCCACTGAGAGGACCTGAAGGTCACCTATTCTCCTCAGAGAACACAACACTAGCAGTAGTGTGGTCTTTATAGTCAACAGACGACCAGAAATCTCCTCTATGGGCTCAAATGGAGGCCCAGAGAGGGCTTCTAACATGACAGCCAGGTCCCAGGTTGGTACCCGGGATCGTACTGGAGGCCCCAACCTCAGCGCACCGTAGAGGAAACATATGACCAGGGGTTCTTTACCACCTGACTGTCCACCAAGAGAGGCGTGGTAAGCCAATACTGCCGCCACATAAACCTTTAGGGTGGTGTGAGTGACCCCAGTAGAGATTCTAGCCTGCAGGAATTCCAGCACTGTACCAACCGGGCAGTTTACTGGATCCTAGAAGTAGTAGTAGACTGACCGCATCCCGGCGCACTCTCTCCAGAACTCCTGGGAGCAGAGCAATTGGGGGAGAAAGTGTACAGACGAAGCCTCGGCCACGACTGCACCCTCACATCCAACCCTAGCGGAGCGGGATGAGCTAGAGAGTACCAGAGGAGACATTACGTGTTCTCTCGAGATGCAAAGAGGTCTACCTAAGCCTGGTAAAAGACTCTCCACATCCATTTCGACAGGAAGTCTGCTCCTATGTTTAGATGTCCGGGAATACAGATGGGTCTCAATGATAGGAGTCTGTCCCGGGTCCACACAAGGATCTGGTGCTCCAGCTTGTATAAGGGGCACGATCGCAGGCCTCTTTGGTGGTTGATGTAAGAGACCACTGATGTGTTGTTCTGCCCAGCAGCCCCTACCTCATCATAGATTTTAACACCATTTAGTTCCTCAGAACCAAATGTATTGAAAAATCCAACTATTTAGTTCCTCAGAACCAAATGTAGTGAAAAATCCACCCATTTAATTTCTCAGAATCAAATGCAGTGGGAAATCCAGCCATTTAGTTCCTCAGAACCAAATGTAGCCACCTAGCAGCCTTACGAAATGGAGAGCGATTATAGCTCACAATGAGAGCCAGCTCTCATTCAGGTCTTTTAGCAGGTCGTGGTGAAGGCTACTTCCCTCAAGAAGAAAGCCTTAAGAGAGCGCAATTAACCCTGCACTGGCCAGGAATTGAACCCTGGTCTCCCACGTGGGAGGCAAGAATTCTACCATTGCACACCCAAGGCACCATCTTAACCTGCTTCTGAGTACCCCCTGCCCACCAGCATTTTAAGATCTGCAATTCTTAAAGGCTTGAAGGACTGGGATGGAGCCTTTAAAGACAATGCAGCATCGTGAGAGAGATAGCTCGCAAGCGTCTACTCAGTTAACGGCATCGTCTTTTTATTCATCCCCATTACATAGTTTATGGGGACGAATAGTGGGTGTTCCTCTTTATTTTAAGGTCCTTCTCTGCCGGATCGGTGGGAACCTTTCTCTTCAGCCTGTCTCCTCTATGGCTGTTCAACTTTGCCTTAAATAAAGCAGAGAAAATGTGCATTATTACTATGCAAAATAAGTTCAGAAAGCTATGTGAATAATGCACTAAACCAACACACCTCCACAAAGAACATGCATCCATACTAACTATACTAAAAAAAAAAAAAATTAATTGAATTTTCTAAATGTTATGGTAAGTGGTTGCACACAATTGATTTTACCTACATTTAAACAAATGCATTAATTGAACTAAAATTAAAGGAATAGTTCACCTCAAAGCTGATTGTGTCATCATATACTATATACAATACTGTATCTGTCACGCCCGGGTGCTGTGAAGCGTGCCTTCGCGCCTCTCAGCGGGGCAAAGAGCGGAGGAGACGAAGAGGTTCA
>JAUMHI010000035.1:13881644-13907331 GCA_032359435.1 Enteromius unitaeniatus | reverse complement strand
CTGAAGGAGGGAACGGAGACATTACACTTTCTCCTGCCACGTCTCTAGGGTCGCGCTGACGCCGGCAACGGCTCTTCAGCGAAAACCTGCATGTGCACTGTACGCGTGCCTTCTTATACTCACACAGTGATGAGGTGCACCTGATCGCAATCAGTGCACGCCAATATTCATTGGCCTTTAGTAAAAGCTCAAAGCAGATAGGTCTCTCTGGCGAGTTCCCATATGTAACGTCTCCGTTCCTTCCTTCAGGGAACGTGGGTTACGTTCGTTACCTAGACGTTTTGTGGCATGTTGGCATAGATCTCTTCAGCAGACATGCCCCTTGCACGATTCCTGGGTTTATTTTAAAGTGGCAGCCCGGAGATGTTCAGTCTGTCTGGATCAGGGTAACATGCAAGACTGTTATCTTCATATTTCCAGATGGTCTGCAAATTATAGATCTAAATAAACCCTCTGATGCATGTTTAACCTATTTTGAGTGTGATGTTACTGTAAAACCACCATGGTTGATTACCTTTGACCCTTTCTAATATTTTTTTATGACTGTCCTCTCTATGTGTCATTTAGTTTATTATTTATGACAACATCAATTCAGTATGATGAAAGTGACAAAGCAGCCATCTATGTGTGATGTGTGCCTACCCTTTTCCAGACAATCCACAGCTCAACTGCTGTTTCTAAACTTACCTAAAATGAAATAATGATGTAACTTTTCACAAGATATTTGGTTTAATGACAATTTGCCACTGGCTTCCATAAAATTACAGCTCTGTCTGGTGTCCAATACAGCGGGTATGCGGTTGAATAATTGATGCATTGGATGGTTAATGGTGATCTGAGGAACCCATTTATACATTTCTTAAAGGAGTCATACAAAGCCAATTTTCCACTAGCTTATATGATTCTTTAGGGTCTTAATAGAAAGTTTGTAATATTGTTTGTTTAATCCCCTTTAAATCTTCACGACCTCCACTGACCCCGCCCCTCTTTTTTCCTAGGCACTCTCAGAGGATATTTTTTAGCCATATTCATAGTGAAACTTGGTAATTAGCACTTTATTAGGAAAGGCAATTTGCAAAGATTAACTAAAAGACATTATACTCACTGCTTCTGCAGGTGAGACTGGATCATGAATGATTCACACGAACATAAACGCATTTCGGTTGATCAAGGGTGTGGACCAAAAACCAAACGTAACATTAATCCTCTGCCTCTTCAATCACTCAGATGTCGGGAGTAAATGAAAAAATTCAAATTTTTATTGTAGGGTGGTTGTGTACACACATTCCCAACACACATTTCAGTCCAAACAGCTTGTAAAAGTGTATATAGCACCGGATGAGCCCTTTAACAGGATACATATACTCAACAAAATAAAATAAAATGAAACTAACAACAAATACAACCCTATAATTTTTTTTGACGTTTTTCATTATTTTATCATTAATAGAACTACAGCCATGTGTTAACTAAAACTGACACTGAAAACAAAATGATATTAAAAATAATTTTAGGTAAAAAAAGGAAATAGTAACTATGATATTATAACATAACAAATTTATTTCAGCTTTCTGACAATTCTGATTATTTTTAACTTACTGAACTTAATAATAAGTTAACTTACTAAACTTAAATAACTAAAACGGAAACCAAATTAATAAAAACTGCCAAAAAATCTAAAAACAAGAAAAACACAAAAAACATCATTGAGATATAAACTGAAATAAACAGTTTCCCCTCCTTTAGTTTTAAAACAGACCAATTTGCTGTGTACCGCGAGACTGCAAGCACCGTTACAGTGTAAACTGATGGACATATCCATCATCTCTGCTCAAAAATGACAATTAGTGATGATATGAATGAGTCATGTACACCATATAGAAAAGTGCACCATCAAAGTGGATGTCAATGTGTCACGGGCGAGCTGACAGCATGCCATAAAGTAAAATGAGCCTTATACCACAGCAGGTGTTGTGACAATGAATGGTTTCGTCATAAATGGTTATCTCTGGAAGTGTGGCAGAAAAAATATATATATATTTCTGACATCATAACATGAGAGATGTCAGATATCACATTTTCTTTTCAAATGAAATGAAAATTTCTTTTAGAATTTGATGCATCCAATCTTCATTTCCATCAAAATCTTCCACATACAGACACACACACGCACACACACTCGTTACAGTCACTGAAGGTCAAATCGTTGTCTTCAGTTGGAAGAACAAACTCTGCACTCTTCCTATTGCCCTTTCTGTGACATATTGCTGTTTTCATTTTATGAAAAGAATAATTAACTTTTTGTTATTCACACATCAATACAATTATATGAAAATTAACACGTTAAATACATGACTGCAATTATCGATGTCACTATTTATTAAATAATAATAATAACAATAATAATAAATAATCAATCCCAATGAGGAAATACATTATTTACACTGTGGTACAGCATTGCCATATTGAATTTCAATGTTCTCAGGTAACAGTAAAATTATGTTAGATTAATTAAAATATTCTATTTACTAACCAAAGAAAGGACCAAAATAAAAGCCATACGACTTAAAAACAACACATCACTGACTACCTTCAGGCTGGCCTTTTTAATTTTCATATTGCAATATATTGTATTTACTTATTTGTTACTTATTTGTACATACTGTTCTTAGATCAACTTATGTACATACTGTTCTTAGATCAAAGGTAAATGCATTCAAATTATTTCCTTATAGAAAGCAACTAGACTAAAGTCAACTGAGGTCTTTATAAAGAAACTGCAATAAGCACATTAATGTGACACTGAAATGACAGTTATTAGTATTTATTTGCTATAATACCTGTAATATTTTCTTATAAGGCATTTTTGCAAAAGTTGCTCAATTAAACTAACACCTAGTCCTGGCTTAAGCTAAGCCCTGTTTGTGAAACCGGGACTTAGAAGTGTAAAAATAGATTAAGCTTTGAAATAAATGCAAATAGTTACAAAAAACACTTATTTTGTAAATGTTTTATATTGATGGATTCATGTGTAAATAGTATAAATTAATATAATATGCCATAAATGAATTTATTCATTGATTTATAGTCTGTTTTATTCAGAATATGTAAGATCAAATAATTTAGTCTTGACTAGGAACATTCAATAAATGAATGAAGCTGTAGTCTGAAATGAAAACGAACATGCGTGCTGTTTAACATACTAAATTATTCAAATATATATTGAGCACTTTCAGTTCTTTGGAAAAAAAAATGTTGCTTTGGAAATAAGAAGTGACAGACTGTGTAAAAAGAAGCGCGAGGAGCAGCAGCATCCACTGAAGCCACGCAAAATCAAGAGCGTGCGTGTCTCTGAGACAAGACATGCATCCAATAACTGTCCTCTATACACCTATACCTACCTCAACGAGAGGCGAATGATCATATTGTCAGCATTCATTCCAAAGTACTAAAAAAGAGCACATGAAACAGCATACCGAAGATCTACCATTCATTTTAATTTTTGCTTGACAAAAAACACCCCATTCGATCAAAGCGGAGAGTGCGGGATTATGTAAGCCCTAAACAGCGCCTCTGTGATGTCTGATTCTAATCAATGTGCGAATTAAATTCATTTTCGGGGTGGTATGAACTACTTTTGATAAAGGTTGTTTTAATTTGCTGGGTCAGCAGAAGATGAACAAAAATATTTTGCGCTCGAATGTTGCCCTTTCACGTGATCCTTCTTGTGAGTCCTCGTGATACTTTTAAAGACATGACATTTAAATTTAACCTGTAGTAGGTGTTTCGCGGGAAAATAACTATTATGTTATAGTGCTTACGTATTTTTTGCTTCTTTGTTTTTTAAAGTTATTTAAACGCCACACGACTTAGCCTACACGGTTTTATCTGCGTTTGATTCAAGAACGTTTTATGTTCATTAGGCACAACTTTCTGTTAAAAAATAAAGTGCTAGTGACGTCGGTAGATATTGGCGGGTGGTGTGCCAAATGGAACCCTGTTCCCTCCAGAGAACACGCTTCAAGTGCTATCCCCCTTAGGAGTGAGCGGGGTATCGTGATGCTCACTTTGGAATGGAATTGACTCATTATGAAGGCTGCTGTGCGCACGCGAGGGATTGAACTGGTTGGATAGGATGAAGACGCGCAGCCCGCGTGGGAACGGCACGGATTAGTTTGGAACGCGTCAGAAACACTTCTTACAATTGCCGTCACATTTCGTTCGCAGGACAACATTTATTCGCACGAGCGCAAAATCCGAACGTCGATCTCTCTTATCCGCGCGCAGTGACGCCTCCTCGCTGTCATGTAGGGGCTTCATGTGAACGCGTTACTGTTGACCGATGGGACACAAACAGAGGGTCACTCTTCTCTGCGCGAGAAGGCGACGTGAAGAGGATCTGCCGTGTTTACGAGAAGCGAATCATTTTGGAGAAGAAATAGAGCATATAGTGGCAGTACTCTCGGAAAAGTTGAGTTCCAGCCGCAGGGGAGCAGGTCGGAACGCTTATCATATAAAGCAAGGGAACGCTGAATGGGATTGCTGCGCGTGACTGGGATCGCGTCTGAATAAACACCTGCCTCTGAGGACCTTAAAAACTCAAACCTTGACAGAAGAGCATTTGCTCAGGATTAAACGCTCATTTGAATAACTAAACAATAAGGATATATACGCCTGTATTAAAAATAACTTATCTGGAACTGGGTGAAAATGAGACTGCGGTTCAAATGTGCGCAGAATCAACCCGTTTATTTCCAGATGTAAGCGCTGCCCTGACCATCCTTTGGGTGCATATCTGTTGTTTTTCTAACAGAGGTCTGTCACCCCGGAGCGGAGCATCCGGACAGCTGCAATTGGAGCAAAGGAGCGCTGTGCTGTTTGAAGGTTTCTGCAGAAAAACACTGGAGCAATGAGTCGCATCCTTCATCCACAGGTACGACTATTTACCCATGAAAGCACACAGTGGCTTAACTGGTCAAATTAAAGTCATTTTATCAGTGAAGAGAATGTAAACATGCTACAATACAGTGGAAGCCTTTTAATTGGTTAACTGTAAATTACCTTCATTACAGTGAATAAATGTAGAGGACGGGACTTGCCATTTTGTTGTAACACTGTTTAAACTACTACGTACTGTAGAAAATACCTTTAAAAAAGGCAATGCAATGCACATACCTGTAGGCTATGGCAAATCGTTGTTAAAATCACATTTCCCCCCTTCCAGAGAGGCTTTCCCAGAACCCTCTGCGCACACAATCACAGTTAAGATGTCATTTAAAAAGTTAGATTCTCCTTTATTGTGTTCCCTGTTATGTGCATTTTGTGTTGCTTTAGTCATAGTTGATGCATTATTTTAGTATTGTGCGTATCAATCTAATGATATTATCTTCGTGTAGGTAACACTGTGCTCTTGTCAGTCTGTTGGTACTGGTGACAGTTACTATAGATGCTTATTTTTATGCAAGTACACCGTGTGGCTTTCCCTTGTATCAGTAGTGTTTCAAGTAAAATAGATTTTAATGACTCAAGTAGATTTTTACAGTGTCATTTACGTATACTGAACAAAGTATTTTTTCAGTAGTGCACATTTTTGCCATTCATATTTTTTCCAAACTTGTTGCATTTATTATCAGTATGATTATTATTATTACTATTATTGATGCTGGATTTAAAAAGGGGTTTTCTTGTCCTATTTGTTGTTCTTTTCTGTTTGCCTTTTCTAAATATAGGCAAATAACACTTGTCAATAAACTATCATTTGACACTGATATTTTAAGGGAGACAGTGGAGGTAATTAATGACTATCCTTCGACGGGGGAGATCATTGCCAATGTGAGTCAGCAGTGTGTGGGTGTGCTATTGAATTCTGTAGACGGTAAATACAAGCAGGGACAGGACACAATCCCCTGCCAGTCCTCAGCTGAGCCGCAAGACATTTTAAAAGAATGTAAATTCTAGCTTATAATAGAAGCTTTGCAATGCATCACAAGCATATCATAGATTCTTAATAATATAAAATGACATCACTGAAAGGTAAAGAAGAAAAAAGCCTTTATTTTTAGCCTTATAAAGGATGCAGCAAGTTTATTAGTCTCAGCTCTGGACCGTGGCCCAGTTTGGCACCATTACGAAGTAATGTGCTGAAACTCTGACAGTCAAAACATACAAGCCTTCAGCTACCATTATTAAGTGTTTTATCACTTCAAGCACTTTAGATAGTATTTTTCCAAGAAAAGTGATTTGAGTGACGACTGATCGTAACTTGAGTTGTGAAATACTTAGTGAGTGAAGACACAGTCTTCTGATTTTGGCTTTGCAGCTTTTGCCAGGGTTATGAAATGTCCCATGTGGCTGGCAGGAGTGCAAAGAAGCAATTAGGATTCCATACAACTGCTAATCGACTTATATTTTACTTTTTCGTTGCCTCAGCACATCAGCGCGGTTGCTGTGATCTCAGAGGAAATTCTGTATTCCAAGAATGCGATACCCACATTTCGCTCCCTGGCATTCAAAGGCTGACTAACTTTTTTTTCCCCGCAGCAGCTACAGAGGTCAAAAGGTCAGATCTGAGATGATTGACTGTTGTGCTGATGATTGTGCTAAAATTGAGGCCAGAAGAAAACTGAGCCATCTGCGAGGAAGAAAGGCTTATGAATGTGTAATCTTGCCCTCTTTAGCCGTGAATGACATCGTTATCGTTTCGCTCTCCTCCCTCTAGCTCTTTTGATAGCATATTTCCATCATGATGCCGCCAGTTGTTTACAAGTCAATTGTGCCCTTTATTTACACCTTGGCACACCTGATGGGAGCTCGGAAGGGATCCTTTACAACCAGTCCTGCAGAAAACGAGAGTCTTCGAGGACATTTGCCCCACAGGACATGTGTTTGTTTGTGTGTTTGTTCATAGCACCCCACAGGAAGAATAATTTCACCTGTACACACGACTCCTTCGGCCTTGTTAAGCACCGGAAGCTTTTGTCAAATTACAGTCGACCCGGTACAGTTCAATAAGCACACAGGTCTAATTAACTCATCACAGAGATGTAAGGAGGGGAAAGGCTTCTCGCTCTCCACATGCTCAACTGCGTCGAGCTGAAGTTGAAGCTGAAGACAAACAACATTTCAGATGCATGCGGTGGGCTTATCAGTTTCTCAGAGGAGCCACAGTCTATTTTGTGTTTTTTTGTGTATATTTGTCACAGTCTGGTTTGCTTATAAATTTGCTGCGGTTGTGGCTGTTTGGCTTCTGTCACACAATAGTGTACATATTGAGTGTTGTATGTGTCTCATTATGTTCTGTTTTGAAGAAGTCTTGTTTATGAAGCCATGCTTGCATTGAATCTGTAGAGCTGGAACAACCCTTTTGAGGGTACTGTTGAGGTTTAGGGGTTTCAGGCACTTCCAAATGCATTCAGCACTCACTGTGTCTTAGCAACGGCAGGTACAGCCCATTATTTTTGTAGTTTTAATATCCCAGAGGTCAATATCGTGTCTATTATTTGGCATGGTTCATGCATCGCAGTGTCTTGCATGACTAATCGAACATGTACTGAGTGTAAACACAGATGAGGATTCCCTGAGCAGCAAAATACCGCTTAAGTACTTAGAAATGGACTTTGCATTGAGCCACATTGTTCTTTTTGAAGACAGGCTCACTTTCTCCTAACCAGTCAAGCCGATTATTGTTTTTTTGTATATATACCGCAATGTAAATGGTGGCTTATTTAGTGCTAAAGCCCTGCTAGGTATTTTGTGTCAGCGCTGAGTCTCAGTGCTCTTTTAGTGATTGCTCCTCTGCCGCATCTCCTGGAAATGTAACTCATAATAATAATGATGTTAAGCCATTTGGGAGTTCCTTTTCTGAATGTATCCTTTTAAATCCCTTTCTGAAATTCTCAAATTCTGAAAATGAGCTTGCAGCCAAGAATTGCAGGATCACCAGTTTTGCAGCTCCTTGCCATTTAGGGATGATTTTATATGCAACCTTATACGTTCCTCTGTCACTCAGAAATGAATAGCTTCAGATCAAATTGGTCTTGATTTGGTTGTGTAAATATTTCTTGGTTCTCCGCTCTGGGTGTCGTGGGAGAGATTTGGGGCGAGTATGAAATTAGTGTTATGAAAACAGTGATTAGAAGCAATTGTTCACATAGCTTTTATTATGGTAAACTGCTTTAATGGCATTTTGTCATTTTCTCATTACCAGACGAGGGCACAGTTTAAATCAGTAATTCCCAACCATGTCCAAAGGGTTCCAGAGGGTCCTTGGAAACATTTTTATTCTGCTGATATTAAATTGATAAAAGAGAAATGAAGAAAAGCAGAATTTAGCAAATTCTACTACTAATGAAAGTAATGGGTTAAATCAAGATCAATCGTGAACTATTAACTAAAATGTATCCATGTTTACATATTAGTATTAGTTCATTTTGTACAATTAGTACAATTCATTTTGGATAAAAGATGTAAATGATCATAAAGGGTTTTATATTTAGTTGTAGCTGAATCATGATTGTAGTAAACTAAAGTGGGACACACAAAATTGGGCCCAAAAATTGCTGAACAAATTGTTCAAATTAACTGGTTAACTGAAATGAGTCAAATTTTCCATTAGGTTGGGAAATACTGGTTTTAATAGTTTAACATTAGGAAAAGAATGACTTCATAGTAGCTTAATTCTTTCTCAACAGATTTAAACGTTGAGTGCTGGCATATCAAACTCACTTAAAGACTTGGTTTTATCACCCCCAGACTGTTGCAGTTCATTTTAAAAGCATATTGAGGGTTATCATAAATCACTTAAATTAATATTGTGCTTTGCCTAATATGGTAATTAGGGAATTATTGGAAGCTTTTGGACATTTTAAAAGCTGGATGACTTGCACCAAATGCGTTTGTTCTTTAAACTCACTTAATTAGTCTAGGCATGGAGCACAGCCGGTCTGCCTGAAGTGGAGATTGCTGGCAATGGAGAAAGTGCGAATGAAAGTGTGTGTAAAGAATGCCAAGGCTTGCACAAAAGCTGTATTACAGGATAGTGAACATATTCTGATGGAGGGGTCGGTGCATGATTTCAGAGATGGGCATTTGATAAAGGAACAGGAAGTGCACTTTTGTTAAAGGCTGAATGGCAAGTACTCTGTAGGAGCTGAGGTTGCAGTATAGATTTTGGATGAGTCATTTAAATTGCCTGCGTTTTAAAGCAAATGAGGAGTATAGATGAACCTGAGGTGGAGCTGGTAACCTGGGAGTGCTCAAGAACAATGGACCAGGAACCTACGGAAATACATCAGATCTCAAGTACCCTAAATATAGCATTCTTTCCTAAAGTCAAATACTGTACAAAGGGTCAAAATCACAATGGGATTCTCAGAAGAAGAAGTGTTTTTTTATTTTTTTATTAGGTTGGTCAAAAAAGTTTTATCATTGCTCTGTCACAAGGCACTATATATATATAAATTTGCAAAGATGTTTAAAACCTGTCATTTGCTTTGTCATTGATAGATTCTATATCTATATACCTTTGCTAGATTTACTACAGAATATCTGTAGCATTGTGTCATTACGATCTATTAGAACATGTGAACAATTCCAAAATCTGGATAATTAATTTTCAAGTCCAAAGCTTTTTGAGTGATATAGTTTGGATTGTATACAGATTTTAGAGAGTCGTTGGACATGGACATGCATGAAGATGATAGTTTAGAAATACAATAAGGTCCCACGGTATGGTTGTCACACCTGGAGGATTTCATAATTTGAACATATCGTTCCATCCTTGATTTCCCATTAGTAATCGTGAAACACTTCATTAAGTGTAGTCTAAGTTAAGTACAAAACCAGAAAAAGTCACATAGGCATGATACAAACTGACTGTGTATAATATTAATTCTGATTATTTTCTGCATCACATTCAACATTGCATCTGAACCTCCCATGTGTTTTCACTGTGACTTGGCAACCCCCACTCTTACAAGTTTCAGTGGCATATTTAAATGTGAATGGGTGCTTTCTGCCACATTTATTTGCCTCCTCATTTTGGGCATGACGTTTTTGCGGTCATGCAACACATGTTGTTTTGTGATCCAGAGAATGGTGGGATTCTCTCGCAGCTTGCCACGGTTTAACATGAGTAAGAAAGATTTTCTGTTCGCTGAGTCAGTGATCACTATGTCTACTTTGTCCCAGATCCTCATCCTTTCCTAAATGAAATGAGTGAATTAACTCAATTAGCCTGTCAGTAGCTCTTTACAAGCAGCTGGTACCTGGCAGCTGTTGCATAAAAAAGACGAAACCTCATTCATCCCTTTCCAATCAATTTTCCCTTTCCATCCTGCGTTTTTCACAACCTTAGTCTCACTTAAAACGGAACACATTTCCGTCAGAGGGGCTTGCAGTGGCTTCCCACAAGGCATTTCTTCCTTTGTATTGGTTCATCGCAATGCTGCAACGTTAGGACAGGGACTGATGTTCTTGTTTGCTTCTATTTTTTGCTTTTTTGGTGGGAAATGTATTCTCACAGCAGATTAGACATGCAAATTAGTGAGAGCCGTTTGTTTTGAAAAGACTAAATTAGATCTCTGTTGAAAGCATATTTGGCTTTTGCATTCTTTTGTTCTTTCTATTCTGTGAATGTAACTTCTGTTTGAAGAGATATAAATATGATAATATAATATCTGTTTAACTGTGTCAAATCCAAGATTTCATCATGAAAAAGTACAATATTAGCAAAGCCTTTCATCAAATCTCCTTTGTGTTTATCGCTGCATCTATTCCCTCTTGTTTAGTTTTCAATTTCAGTTTTCAGTTTTATTGGCAAGAAGAAAGCTAACGGCACGTAACACACATCAGTTTAGCTACGGGCAACAACGAACAATGCAAAATAAATGAGAATGATTAACAGACATGCTGTCAGTCAGTTTTAAATAATAATTATTAATATTAAATTAGTTACTCATCATGATTAAATTAAATAATACATGAATTATAAAATTATTTCAAATAGTTAATTATTAATTAACTTTATGGCATGATGGGCACTGAATAGATCTTACAAAAAGCAGTTTTATAAAGTCATTACAACTTATAGTAAATTAATACACAAGTAAAATTAGATTTGATTTATTGTTTCTTATTATCATATTTTTGTTTTTGTATTCAAGTGTGATGTACTGATATTAATTATTTTATGTAAAGCACTTTGAACTTAATTAAAAGGCGCAATATAAATAAAGTTTATTATGTTATTATTTTTATAGTTATAGTATATTGTTAATCTGTCATGCTTTTTTTAAGCATCTCTTTACTTGCATTTTGACCTTTGTTATTTTTTTCCTGATGATTAATTAGGCCATTGTTGCATGCTATGTTTGTTCTATAATTAATATTAATTGCACTTAAGTAGCATGTTAAATTGACAGCCTTAATTAAAAGAAAAGTAAGCATGAATTCATCACACTAGTAAATAATCATTACAGCAGAAAGCGAGAAGATCAGATATTAATAAGATAATTATTACAGTATTCTTTGTCCCTGAGATGAGGTACAGCAAGTTAAGACTAAGTCTTAAATCTATTTAAGGCATTTCTGTCCCTAATGTCTGCACATTTTGAACGAGCAAGGTAGCACATTTTCACATAGTGTACAGTGCTTTATAAAATAGGTATTATGCTGACCGTGCACCACATCCCCTATGCATGGTTGACACTGACACAACTTCAAATGTACTTTACTCTACAAATATGGACCAGTGTTTATAATTCAAAATTGCTAGTAACTTCAAAAGGACAGATGACCTTCAAAATCATAAGAGCAAATTTGGAGTACAATTTCAAGGAAGTTCTCTCTTCGGTTTACACCGTAACCTTTCTTTGTTTAAAATATTTCAGAATCCTTAAACCTTGTTTATTTGTGGGTTTAAATTGGATTTTGTATCCCAGATTTTCAGTGAGGTCCTATTTTCCTATTTTATGTCCCAATGGAATATATTCCATGGCAACATCCTCTCTTCCAAGCATACTTGAGCAGTGTGCTTATTTGTGTGAGCATGTTTCCTGTGTTTAAAAGTGCTTATGTGTTAGTTACGGTCATATTCACATGCATTCACACAGACTTTCACCGATATGCACATTATGCTGGGGTAATAGAAAACACCCCTATCTATGCCAGTGCAAACTGATAAATGTAACTCATTAACTGTATACTGTCTCACTCTCACTTTTGTGGGGTTACTGAATGAAGTGTGGATGCCGGTGGAGAGGCACTGCATCCAAGCATCTTTCATTAATTACCCAGCTATGCTTGTGTGGAACGCTGGCATAAAAGATATTGACTCCTTGCGCTAACACTGCAGCCTGTGTCATCTCCATTTATCACAATTAACAGCCCCACAGCAAGTAGAGCCAAGCAGTGCAGCCTCAAGGTCAGGGGTACAGTGCACAATGTTAAATATGAGTAGATGCATGCAAACAAGCTCTAAATTATATTTTTTAAATAAATTAATTTATTTATTTAGCTTTATAAAAAATATATATTTTATTGAAAATTAAATACTAGCTGATTTTGATTAGGATTTTATTAGTAGAGGGTTTTTAGTTTGTTATTTGTTTTTATTTTATTCTGTTTATACTGTATTTGATTTAATCAGTATAATTGATTATTTAAAGTTTGTTTTGATTTAATTAAAAAAAAAAAAAATTAAGTTTTTTTTGTCCATTATTTTATAAAGTATAAAGTTATATAACTACTTTTATTGACTAATTACATTGACTAATAATTTCGGCCCTAATTTCGTGACACATTTCAGAGTTTTATTTTGCTTTTCCAGAGTGCTTAAGAAAAAAACATAGCGCTCGATGCTGACAGCCATGTGGTCAATTAGTCAATATCTCTTTACCCAATGCTTTCCTGTCATCTCTGTACCATCCTATCCTTATAAAAGGCCATAAAAAGTATTTAAAAATGAATCTGTAGTAAAAACTTCTGCTGAACTTCTTCTGAAGTCTTACAAAAGACTTTGCTAACTCTTAATTTTGAGGCATTGACTGGGGTTGGACTGGGGTTAATTTGAGAATTTGGTTGGGTTTATTTTTGAAACAAGGTTGAGGTCAGGTTAGGTTAAGGTGATTAGGCACATGTCAGCCAAAAAAATTCCCTAATCTTTCTAAATATAGAAGAGAAGAAATATGTAATGTATACTGTGTGTTTTCATAAAATGTAATTGTGCTGAAGTTGGAAGTCTCTGATCTGAGACTAGTTTTAGGAAAATCAAGCACAATGTGATGAAAGGCATTTCTGCCTGTCATGCTCAGACCAGCTGTCATGTTAGAGCAGTTCACACACTGACTGAAGTGATTTTACGCTACTGTCATGATTAGTCTCCAATCTGTAGACATCCATGCACTCATACACAAATATGAACTATAACACACTCCGTACACTCTGTCCAAATGCCACACGTGGTTACTCATTCATCTGCATCCCACATGAGCGCGAAGCATCCCAAGTCTGGAAGCACACACAGAAAGTTATGTTACGTATGTGTCCATGCACTCTAGCATAGATTCACAGTATGCACGCACACACACACATACACATGAACTTGCATAGCACCCATGTCCTTTGAAAGTACTGCCTCCTGAGTAAACATGCACACACACACACACAGATTATTATGGGGTAAATAAACAATAGGGTAATAGAGGGCAGCCTGTGTAAATACTAGTATGGCCATAAACAGGCTCCTTTATACAGATGAAGAACAGCAGACACATCTTAAACAAACATAGTGGACAAACAGAAGGCACTTTGCACAGATTAAATACACTTGGGTTGCCTTATTCATTTATGGTAACACTCTATTTTAGCGTTGCTTATTGCATGCATATTACTTCAATATTAGCCATTTATTGGTATTAATTAAGCACATAGTAATGCCTTATTCTACATGACATTATTCTACTGAACATTCATCATCCTACCCAATACCTAAACTTAACAACTACCTTAATATTAATAAACAGCAAATTATTGGTGAAATAAGTCATAGTTAATAGTGATTAAGTGTTCCCTATTCTAAACTATTAACTCATTTATTCATTTTCAGTTATTAAAATTTTAATAAATTAAAATTTATCAAATTTATTTATAAATGACGTTCTGGTCGTATGACCTTCATCAGGAAAAAAAAGAGAAAAAGATAACACATTAAATCACATATAAACAATACATTTCTGACCAATCATTACAAAGGTCAATTCAATAGATACATCATTAACTTTCTAAAAAAACAAAAAACAGAAACCAAAAAAGGGTCATTTTTATACATGCATGTTCTACAGTATACAAGGTATTCAAGATTACAACATCACATTATAACATTATAACATCACATTAAATGGAGCTTCTTCATTCGTACCATTAGGTGATAATGTATTGAGAGTAAAAATCTAAAATAGCTCCCCTTGTTGTAAATGCAGTTCGATATCACCACATCTAGGTGGTACATTAACCCTTTCAATACCACAAAAACGTAAAGAAAAGGCCTCATGATTACAAGCAGGACAGTGGGCTGCCCCTGGATAGTTCATATATTTTCTTCTGATAGAGCTCTTATGTTCACTAATTCTTTGCTGACATGATATATATATATATATATATTTTTTTTTTTCTGATGAAGGTCATACAACCGAAATGTCGTTTATAAATAAATTTGATAATCTTTTTGCATAGCTAGTGTGTAGGATCTGGTTTGTTTTTCAGTTTTGAACAGTGTTGGTTCTTTGTTTCCTACGCAACTATCTATTGCTGTCAGGTGTGCGGAGAATCATTAATTGATTTTAGTTTTTTAATAAATTGGACAAATTTGCTTATTAGGATTAAATTTGGATTTTATTAGTAGGATTTTATTTTAATTTTATTATTTGTTCATATTTAATTGTGTTATTGTATTTGATTATTTGTATTTATTTTTTATTTTATTATAATTTTTTTATTTTGTCTCATTTTTTATCTTTTTACTGGAAGCAAATGTCTATCAGGAATTATAAACCAACATCAATTATTTAAGCTTAGTCAAAAAATGTAAAAAAAGCTTGAGCTTATTTAAAACTCAGTACATGTTACAGATTTTGTTAACAGTGTTGCAAAACAAAATGCCTCATATAAAATTAATAGAAACTAAAACAGTTCATGCAGCATTTAATTTGATCTTTGAATTTGTCAGTTAACATTTAATAAGTCAAGCATTTGTTGAAAAGGTAAAAAGGTTTCAGGTTTTAGTTGTGAAAGTGAAAGTACGTCTTCCCGCAGCCTGCAGTGCCAAACCCCTCCCCCTATCATCTCAGTTTCCATGGCATCCATGATGCGTAGCGACTGGGAGACCGTTCAACAGCATCACGGGTGGAGTGTGTCTTAACTATGGATTTGAGGGGGAGGATCATTTTCTCACAGAGCGACTGAGCCGTGTGATCGCAGAGGAGCTAATCTAACCCTGACCACCTGTGAGGATCGCTTCCTCCTCTCAGCCCAACCCTACAGGCCTGCATTGAGCCGGGGAGAATGTTTGAGTGCAGAAAGGGGTAGGATTCAATTTTCAGGGCTTGCTATCAGGTTCTCCCACTACTAAGAGGCAGCGGTGAGTCCACGGATCAGTTTGAGGACTTTGCAACAAGCTGACCTACATATTAGAAGATTGGGTTTCTATTGCAGTCCGCCTGCAAAAGCAATCAGCAGGCGCGCTCACACGAACCAGATGGATTCACAGCACGCTCTCCCATCCTCTCGGAGTCGCTCTCTGTATTTTGCAATTCTCTTCTCTGCACGTTTCAGTGTTTGGGAGGGTGCAGGTGTTTTAAGTGTAGCCCTAGAAGTGTGTTGTTTTGAAGGTACCTGAGCCATTCATCAGTGTCATCACAAATAGCTATACATGCGCATTTTTGTTTTTACTCGGCTAGACTAGTTTTGCTCTTTTGCTTCAGCCCTTAATATATTGTTTGTGTCATGCAGAGAGAAGAAAAGGCAAAATGAGTATAGAATCTCATCTCTCACTCCACAGACCTTGGACGTTCGGAGTCCATTTTAAGCAAAGTTTACTGAGCTTTCTGAGGTACCCTCATCATTTCAGTTCTTAACTTAATGAAGAAACGAAATGTCTTTCACGACAGAAACTCTCAAAAAATGTCAGATTTCTAAACTTCTTGTGGTTTGCAAGCATGAAGTTGCTCTCTGGCAGAGTTTCACATGTTTAAACCCCTGAGGTTAGTAATTTGGTTTTCATTAGACTGGTACTTCAACCGCAGATGTGTTTAACACTTTCAAAACTCTGTTTTACCTCCACTGTGAAAATTTAATGGCAGTTATAATTTTGTCTTGTTGTTGGCCTTGTAACTCAAGACAGCAATAAGCTGTAAATTTTAATAGCTAACTTCTTGTTTGCTAGTCACCTCTTTTGGGCAATTAAAATTCTTCTGCTGAAAGTCAGAAATGCTCAAAACTGTATACAAGTATAGTTGAAGTATAGTTTTCCCATATTTTGTTTTATTTTTCCCACAGTGATGATAAAAAAAAGACTGGACTAATGATACTGAAGATTCTGCTATATGTCACAGCAATAAATGGCATTTTTAAATATATTAAATATATGTTATAATATTATACAAATTTATTTCAAATGAACATTTTTACTACATTATGAACAAATAAATGCAGCCTTGCTGAGCATAAAACCCTATTCACACCAAAAACAATAACTATAAAGAGTCCACAGCTATAATGATAAAGGCACAGAAAACAAAATCACTTGCAAGACGATTTTTTTCCAGCTGATGAACGATTACATTTTGACAGTCAGTCATAATCAACCAAGCTTGAGAATTTAAAGTAACATTTTTTAGCATTTGTAGCATGCATTTTGATAGTAAAGGATGACAAATACAAAAAAAAACCAACAACAACAGAAAAACTGTATTTGGTCTGGAAGGACCTTTATAGTAACAGATTATATAATCCGCTGGTGAGATGAGATCATTGTCTTTATAGTTATTATTCTTGGTGTGAAAGGGCGTAAAAGTCACATTGTTCGCAAATAAATAAATAAATAAATAAAAATAAATTACTGACCCCCAAGGTTATGAATGCTATTGTAAGTAATAATAAATCAAACAGCACAGTCTTTATTATTGTTGTTCTGAATATAAGCATAAATGCAAGTGTGAATTTGTTTATTACAATTAATTGAGTAACTTATGTGTTAAATTTGATATATGTTCTCATCCATGTTTACATTAGATAGCACTACAAATACAGATACAGTACAGATACTGCAAAAGGACCTAATTTTATTTCATATGTTCATTTATTTCACCAGTACTTTTACCAGTACTATTGATTTTACTACAAAAACTGAATGAAAAAAAAGTGAATAAGTCTAGACAGCAGGGATGATCATTTATTAAAACACTGCATAAGTAAATAATAAAAACCTTGTGTTCAAATGTCTTATTTATCATCATTGTGCAAAGCCATAAATTATACACAAGCAGAATTATATGAGACAAACCACCCTAATCCAGGCACGAATGCTGTGGGACCTTACTGAACTGATTTTAGGAGAGGTTAGTGTCTCCTAGTCTCTAAGCATCCTTCAGTTGTCCTCCTGCATTCACAGATAAATAGCCCGTAGAGACTCTGCCTGAAGCTGTCTACCACTGCCAGAAAGACATGTGACAATTGAAAGCATTCTCTTGTTGTTCCTAGATTCTCACTGTAAATGGACCAACATAACACACAGAGAAAAGGGAAATTGTGTGCCTGAGAAGGCACAGAAAGCACTTATCCTGAAATTATTGCTTCTGTGAGGCTTCTAGTGGAGCACAAATATAATTCTTATATTAAGGGTCCATTCACCCCAAAAATGACAAATTGTCACCATTTGCTCACCTTCATGCTGCTCTATACTGTACCAGTGCTTTACTAATTTCAGCCAATAAAGAAAATAGTAGGTGAGATTAATAATGAACGGCAAACCATGTGCTATCAAAAGAAGCATTAGAGCAAAAATGTTTAAAATTTACTCTAAGAATCTGGAGAAAGTTCTACAGTCAATATTCAATATTTTCTCTGCTGTAGCTGATGATTTGAATATGCACATATTTAACTTTGTTGTGGCATGATTAATTGGGAAACACAAGAAGCAGATGTTTGCATCATTGATGTCAAACCTGTCGTGCCACTCACATAAAGCTATCAGATGGATTAGAAGAAGACCTGAATATAAAGCATGAGTTATAAAGACTACTTTTTTTTGTCTTTTTTGAAGTTTCACTATTTAGAAAGGAAGAAAATGACACAGACTGAGAGTGACAAATGAGGAAGATCTTTCTTTTTAGGTAAAGTATTACTTAAAAGGTTCCGGAAGTGATTTTTTAACTTTAACATCACAATCTTTCTCTAAAGACTTGATAGCCAGTCTGAAGTCACCTTGAAACAAGGTGAAATAATTAACTTTCAGAGATCTTTTCTGATTGGTTGCTTGTATGATTGTTTAAAACCATGCGGGGCATTCATCTTGCACATTTTGTGGGTGTTTACAGAGCCTAAGGGTGTCGCAGACACATGTGATGTCTGAGAGCACATTTAATTATGTTATGTGTCTATATTCAGCGACAGCTTCAGCAACATGTTTAAACATAATGCCAAACTACCTCAGGAACCAGCAGATCGGTTCCAGATTGCAGATCTTACCTTCAAATTGTCCTAATTTATAATAGAGGGAATTTTTGGCAATTTTAGCTTTCAGGTGTAGAGGACCTCATCTGTAGAAAAAAGCAGATTAAGAGGAAATTGGCTCTTCTGCGTCTGCTAGACGGACTTATGACTGGGGTTTCTGCTTTGTTCACGGTTAACCAATTTAGTCGCAGGAGTATGTCGCAGCCAGGAGAGCACAATCTTTCTGTGCCTTATTTTTTTCTATTAAAGGTTAAATGATTTATACACTTTACAGAAATGTCTCTCCAGTGGTGCTATAAATGCACTTTATTTGTCCAGATTGGGAAAAAAATGTGTCTATTAAACCAGACATGATACTATGGTATAAGACAACATCTGTGAGGTCATAGGAAATGCTGAGAGACAGACATTTAGTTTAAAGTATGTTGTTTTACCTGAAAATGTTCAGTTATATTTAAATATACGCATATTTGGACAGTAGTGTACAGTGCGTGCTTGCATGCACATGCACTAGTCCACACAAACACATGTGCACACGTAAACTCACCCTTGCTGCCCTAAGCTCAGCTGCCCCAATGCAATTTTGATGCCAGAGAGTAGAAACCCAGACACACTGGGGAGGAAAAGCTATTTTTGTGTATCTTTCATAAGCATCAATATATTCTCATTCCGTTCTTGATAGACTAGTCTATTAAAGTCTGAAAGTAGAAAATCTTAGCTTTTTCTGTGCTGAGACTGACACAAAACCCATTTGGATTTGAAGCTGGTACTTCTAGTCTCTTTTCACCTTTTTGTTTTCATCTGATAGTCTGTTAAAGTCTGTGGTCACAATTATGCTTTGTATGTGTGTATTCCCAACATGCACTGGTCTCTGTGTTGAAGCCAGTCATGTTTCTAGAACGCAATGTCTTTGATCTGTTAATCTGCTTAATGTTCCAGCTGCTTAATTTCTTATCATTCAGTGATCGTTCATTAAGCTGGATGAGTTTGGATGTGATGTTGTGGGGAATATGCCACAGCGCATGATGATTCAAATCAAGCCCACCATCATCTAGACCTCATGTGAGCAGAGTTGAGAAATCGTACACAGACATTAGCTGTCCAAATATAGCCCAAAAGTATTCTGCCAAGCAAATCAGTTTACTGCGTCCTGTGCTGCATCTCCCATACCACAACAAAATCACGAGTTTATGAATTGTACACAAGCTATGAACAGAAAGACTGAGTGATGTAAAAAGACAAACATATTGACAGTAAACATAAAAAAATGCTTATTTTATTGACACTGTGTAGTCTTACCAAATGATTTGAATGAACAAATTAGTAAGTCATTTATAAATACAAACACTTCATTCTTTCATGAATGAACCAGTGTTTTGAATGAATCTGATGACTGATGAATCTAAAGGATTCAATGATTCATTAATAAAGGCAACAGTATGGCTGTATTGTATAGTACTCTTTCACATACTGTTTTTTTGTGCTTATTATTAAATATGTAATAATTTTAACTTTGTTTGTTTAATTCCTGAATGAATCAGTGTTTTTGAAACCTTTTGATGCCATCTATTGGTGTATTGATGTAAAATGCTGAAAATTCCCTATTATTATTCCCTTCTATGATTTTCGAAATGAGGAAAACATACTTGCAGAATCCTGTCATAAAAATGCAATTTACAGTAAAACATAGAATGTCACATGTTAATACGAAAAAAAGGTGTAACAATAAAATAAATTGTTAACAAAAACACTGTTGATAAAATAGCATCTCTTTTAGTTTACTGTTAGGCTCAGTTGGTTTGTGGGAATGGGGAGGACACAGATACCACAAATGCCAAGACTAAATCCTGTAGGAAACACTGATCACTGCCATGCTATTCCATGAATAGTTTCCAATATGAACACCAGCAGAGTTCCTGTGGTGTTAGTCAGGTCTAATGAAGTTCTCTTTCATCTGCCATCATTCTGGTCCCATGATGATGGGGCTTGATGCTAGATTCCTAATTTGCTATATCCATTACCAGCCAGGCATGAATTAGTTGGGAATCCACCTGACAAGCTGTGCTTCAAGCACTCATTCACAGAATCAAGATGACTCTTTTATGTAGTGCTAGATGATTGATACTTTATCTCATCAGGGCCAATTATCACCTTCTCTTTTTATTTTATAAACAGCTTCAGCAATTTAGTCATAGTGTTAGTGGGGGTTATTGTTCCTGAAACCTGAACAGATTATTAGCTGCCAGAAGAGCATAATTCAAAGTTTTGTTCACTGCTTGTAATCAAGCAACATGAGAATGTATTAAACAGCACCTGAGGGTTTCATAGATACATGTATGTGGAGAACAATAAGCTAAATAATGTGTTTACCATTATAATAGGGGTTAATACAATTTTTGGAGGTAACAGTGGAAATAAAAAAGTTGTGTTCATTCGGATAATGTAGGCGTAGCATAAGCTCTCATGAGAATATGCTAGTTTTGTGAAAATCTGGTTTTGTTTGCAGCAAAGGAAAACCAGTCTCCTCTTGGTTTATGTCGAAATCTTCCAACATTTTTCTTTACAAAACTACTTTTTGTACTCCTAATTTGTGACCAATGTTACGCTGTGTTCATCGCTTTTCACCGGAACTTACACTTCTATACAATTTTTTTCAGTACTATTAAAGTCAATAGCTTTGTTCAGCAGAAAAAAAGAAATTCATAGAGCATACAACGTGTGGGTAGGCAAATGATAAAGAATAAAATAAATACTGCAAATTTTCCAGCTGTTCACGTTAACACTTAAAAACCACCAGAAGAACACAAGACACAGGGCGCCGACTAAAGAGTTTAAGGCTCTTTAGTGTTTTAAACAGTACATTTAAATAAAGCAATCCCAAAACACTAATGATTATTGGCACTGACAGACTTAAAATCACCAAAAACAAAAACGAGGTCATCGTCATGGTGATTATTTTTGACTTCCAAGTAATTTACGATCTTCATGGTTTTGAGTCGCAGAGCCCATTAATTAATGTCAATTTAATTAAACAGAGCTACACTTTCTTCATCCACCAATCACATCGCAGAGGAATGCAGTGCTGGAGGCGTTCAATCAGGCAGCCAATCAATCGACACGTGGCAGAGGTTAAAAACCAAATTGCATGCTCACACACATGCACTGTTTATTATCGCCCACGACAAAGCTTCTGCATGCTAATTACACGCAGCTAATCAAACACATAATCACACACATACAGCATTAGAGCCAGCATGTGCATATGAGCCATCCTCACCAACCAGACCAGTAATTAAAGCAGATGAAGAGACAGGAGCGTGCTTTCTGTGGGCAGATGAAGATGCATCATCATCACAGTACGAAAAAAAAGTGACACCCACCCCCGTCCATCTTCCTGGCCATTTAAGCCAGCCCAAGATAGATGGGGAGAGTTGTTTTCTTGCACCCTTTCCAAATTAGCACCCATGAGTCACTCGCTGGTTTCAGAAAATATGGGCTGAGCTTTTTAAGTGTAGGGGATTGCATGTCTCTAAGTAGTGACAACGCATTTTTTTAACTAGCGATGTTAATGTTTAGTTGTGCGCAAGATATCAAACCAGGGCATCCTCATGAGGAAAAGAGCTGAAGCTCATATAGCTGTGAGGAACAGTCACTCTGTGTTCACTTTTGCTAGGAATTGCTCTAATAAGGGATGTGTCCATCTGCCTCCAAGCCCTTCAGTGTGAATGCTTTTGTCTCTTTATCTCTAGGGGTCATGAATAATGAGCTTAATATCGAGTAAGGATGGTGAGAAAATGCCTTGTAGTCTTGCATAGCCAGATCTTCTGACTGACGGCTGAAGGTCTGGAATTCATAGCAGCTTTTTTTGGCCCGCCCATAAGGCCGTTTGACCGACATGTCAAAAAACCAATCACAGTTTCGTTCAGCGTCATGTTTTGGGGCCTGGAAATGTCCCCACAACAACAGACCGGCGTGCAGAAAAAAATCCCGATGAGACGTTCGCGGTAAACATCTGTTTGAAGCATATCTCTCTTACTTTTATCACCCACAAGCAATTCTGGAGAACCGAACACAATACTGAATCGGCCAGCTGCGATGTCAGTGTCTGTTGTTTCATGTTTGCCCGCAAACGCGGCTGATATCCCCTTCTGAGTTAGGTAATTCCCTTGATCTTCCATAATATATAGGAGGGTACACACAACTAGTAAAAATGGATTTGCTGGGAATCCTTCTAAATGCTGACAAAGGGTCAGCCAGGCTTGGAAAATAATACTCCTCCAAAATCCCGTCAGCAAACAGGCTAAAATATCTTTTTGTCTCCACTAAGGACCTCAAACAAAACTCCTGGACATCTGTAGAAAAAGAGTCTATGCAGTGAACCTCACATAAGTTTGAGAAACCAACGTTTAGCTGATCGTAACAAATGCTTATGTTCACTCATGTAAACACAACAGTTTTTCTTCAGCAATCACACGTCTGCGCTTTGTTTCCTGGCGGACCGAAAATTAATGCGACACTCGCGTCCCCCAGATTCCGATAAAATTCAACCAATCAGATGACGACTTCGACATTCCTGAAGTGAAGTCCAGTTAAGTGTACCATATGCATCATCCGTTTAATCAACGTTCCATGAGCGTGACGTCTGAGGCTGAGACTTCTGATTATACCAGTATTTCGAATGAGTTTTGACTGAATTTAATATAGTTTTGTTTCTTAGAACAGTAATAATTAATCATTTTGAAAATTCCAAAAATGAAATCAGCAGTTGGTAGGGATGCTGTCTTATCATTGTGCCTGAGTTAAGCCTTGTTTGACTCATGCGCTCCGGCAGATCACTTTGTGATTCACTGCAGAAACAAGCACACCTGCGCTGAGAGGTGTTTATACTCAATTTGTTCTCCTGCCAAGCTCCAAAATGACACAAATGCACCATAAGAGTGTCATGAAAATGACAAATAAAAATGAGTTATTTTCCAAGTCTTCTCTTGGCATATGATAGCTTTGTGTGAGAAACAGACCCCATTTGAAATTATATTGACATCAGAAAAGTAGCAGTGTACACTGTTCGAAAGTTTCGGAAGTTCCTCATTAACCCCCTAGAGGGCACGCCATTCCGATTTTCACTGTCATCTGGACTCAATCTCCCATAACACACCACTCACTCACACCTGTCTGCCATTTGCAATCACAGTCACAGCTGCTGTTCATCAACCACTCACTCACTTATTATTACTAGTATTTTTAAAACGCAGTCACACTTAGAATAATTGCGAAGTCTTGATTTGCATTGCTATCATTTCTGAGCGGTTTCCCATGTTGGTTTTCTGTGCTTTGACTTTAGACTGTTTCCCTGTATTGTTTGATTGTTTTCTGCTGGCCCTGATCTCTGCTTATGATCCCAACCTTAATTCTGCCTCTTCTCCATTGCCCTGTTTGCCATTGTGATCACCTCTGCCTGTATGACCATGGATAATAATAAAAGCTTGCATTTGGATCCGCCACATCTGTCCCTTTCACTACACAGAGTAAGAAAGATATTTTTTTTTTGTTTTAAAGAAATTATAAACTGAACTAAAAGGTTTATTTGTGTTTATTTTATCAACCTAATCATACAGTCTTTTGGATATTATTAGACTAATCGGACAAATTACACACTTAACTGTGAAACATTATTTTATTGCTATGTTAGCTAGCGTTACTCTCAGATGGGTTTGTCACTTTTTGAGGTTCCCCTGAAACATTTCCGTTATGGTCCGCGCTATTTCTATGTTTGGTTGCATTGCGAGAATTTGCAGAGCCTGTGTTGTCAAACTGATGAAGATGTTTTCTTAACGTGTTGTCATTTTTTTCTTAAGTTTGCAGCGCATTGAGCTCTCTCGTCCACCGTAGAAAACTGCGTATTATATGCACGTATATCAATACAGCACATTCTCGTTTTTATTTGGTGTACTGCATATTTTCACTGAACCTGGCTCTTCCCCCACATTTTAAAATCCAGCAGAAGAGTAATATTTGATTTGTGAACAATTAGAGTCAGACTTTTTTGGCTAAAATTAATTTTTAATAAAACTTTTCATTCTGTTTGTTTATTCTACGCGACACTTCTGCTTATGAATACAGAGTAACAGTGTTATTTGTGACTTCCAGTGATTGATTCATCTTTAAAACTATATCAAAGCTTTGAAAAATCAACCAAACAGATTATAGTTTTCCACACTGTGAGAATGCTTTCTAGTTTTGTGGGCAATATGCATGGCACTGAATGGACTGTGGGTTGCTGTCTGAGACAGACACTGGTATTCTATTGCAGCATTCCACCTACATTGGTAAATTTATGTAGACATCTAAAAACTGTTAATGTGGACAAAGGTTATGAAAATTATATGATTCCAGTATTTTTATTTTTTCACGCCAGTCCTGTTAATCACTTTTTTTTGTTCTCTTTCTCCTGCTTTGGCATCTCATACCATGCCATATGGTCATGGTGTGGCCTGTGGCTTGGCAGTAAGACAGTCAGAAGCAGGTGAATGGCAGTGTGTTGGATTGTAAAAGTCTAATGCCACATTAAGACAAGGCATTGATAGACACCTCATCAGCCAGACCCTTTGGATTAAAATATTGGAATTAGAGAAATGGACCACAATTCACCTACTGTATGAGCTTAAATTGCCCCACAAACCCACTTTATTCTGTTGAATGTTACTATTGGCAAATGTAAGATTGCAAGATTTTTAAGATCCTTGAAAGAAAAAAAAGCTTAATTGCACCTGTGAGACAAATTAATGTTGACTTTTAGTCTGTTACTGCATGTACCTGTACACAATACAATATATCACAACATGTGTGTATCAAACTGAATACTGATGACAAGATCAACTACATATTGTCACGTTCCATGTCTGTTTAGTTCTGTTTAGTTTCGTTGTCATGTCGTGCTTTGTGTATACTCCCCATGTGCTCT
>JAUMHI010000035.1:13845237-13855705 GCA_032359435.1 Enteromius unitaeniatus | reverse complement strand
GGCAAATTCATTCATTCACAAAGTCAGTTCTTTTATACACACTGACGTTTTGAATGCACATGGTTAAAATTATACTTAATTAAATTAATTAAATTATACTTATACTTATACTTAAGGTATACCAAAGGTTTTGATTTTGTTATAGTTATGTTTTCTCATGTTATGTTTGTTATGGACCATTAAGAGCAGTTGGATTTGTTGTCAGAATGTACAAAGCAATTAAATAAATGAGAACAGGTGCAAATAAAAAGCTGACGTTGACTACATTGGGAATGTATATTGTACCAAGTTAAAAGATAAAAGAAGAAAAAACTCAACTGAAGAATAATTGTTCTGTTTTTATCCTTACATTAAAAGTTCTCATTGCGTGTCACTATATTTGTGTATTTTGAAACAAATGTCAGTTATGTGTTAAAAGTGTAATAGATTTGTCATCTTGTACTCAGGGTTTTGAAAAGTGTACTTATAATTAATTGCAGCAATGCAGTTGTGTTTTTATTATTATTGAAATGACATTGAAGGTTTTAAATTAATTAAATGTAATTATTTACTTTGTCTTGATTTCTAAAGTCTTCTTTTCTAAAGCTTTATTCAACAGTAATGAAAAGAATGTGCATTCATTGTCTTTGAATAATCTATTCAATTTATTTAAGAGAACTTTGAACCAAGAAATTTTGTTTGACTTCATTTAAGGTAAATCACATTTAGTAGCAGTTTGTTAGAGAACAGTTTTAAGGGGGGAAAAGTAATCCTCAGCAAAGTAAGAAAATAAGAAAATAGGCCATTGAAATGGTTTTTCACTTTAAAAAATGCTGGGTCAGATTAAAAATAAATAAATAAATAACTTATAGTTAAAATAATTTAGTCATATGGCAGACAGTATAATAACAACAACTTTTTTTTCTTATCTGTGAATATACACAGTTTTTTACACAGAATATACACTAAGTTCTGTGAAGCAAACAACAGATGTCGTCTTTTATGTAGTACATACAGTTCAATTAATAGGTCAGAAACTACACAGCCCACTTGTAATGCTTTATGCTACACATATGTCGATGCAAAAGAGAGCATCACAGCAACATCAGTTTAAAATCTTTATTTTTTAGCAGCAATCCCAATCTCACAGCAATTTATAAATATTTTACAAGGTGGCTAATTTGTACAAATTTGTACAATCTCACTCGTACAAATTCACAAGATTTTGTTTACATATTTTACGAGTTAACCTACTCGTCACTGGGGTTTAGACAAAATGTGACCCTGGACCACAAAACCAGTCTTAAGTTGCTGTGTTATATTTGTTGCAGTAGCCAAAAATACATTGTATGGGTCAAAATTATTGATTTTTTTCTTTTTTGCCAAAAAACCTTTAGCCAGTAAGTAAAGATCATGTTCCATGAAGGTAGTTAGTCAATTTCTTACAGAAAATATATTAAAACTTAATTTTTATATTAGTAATATGCATTGATAAGATAACATTTAGACAACTTTAAAGGTGATTTTCTTTGCATTTAGATTTTTCTGTACTCTCAGATATTTGTATCTCGGTCAAATATTGCATCCATCCAAATCATACATCAATGCGAAGCTTATTTATTCAGCTTTCAGATCATGTATACATCTTAATATCGGAAAATGAAAACTTACGACTGGTTTTGTTGTCCAGGGTCACAAATGACTTAGCCACCTTGTAAAATACCAACGAGTGACACTGTGTTGTCTGTACTGCTATAAAGGCAATCTTCATTTACATAGTAGCTGTGAAATATAAATATAGATATACTATCTTTGATACATTAGTTATTCAAATGAATCTTGTCTATAAACAGGCGTTTATGCTAGTTTTGGAAAACAGTTGAATACAAGCAATGCATTGTATTTTTTGTGCAAATATTTCGTAAAAGTCTTCTAATTTCAGACTTACATTTCTTTGGATTTTCAGTTTGTCTAAGTGTGTGGATTCCTTTAGAGTTTTCTCAAATCTACTCATCCGACTACTATTACATTGTATTTTTTTTATTCCTGTTATTGAGTATATGAGGTAGGCACTGATTACAGTTGATTATAGACAACGAAAGGCTTATTTGAGATGCAATCTTCCACACTATTACAATAGCAGTGTGCAAAGTAAAGCTTTTTTCTCATAATTTTTGATCAGCAGTGCTCAATTATGTTTCTGGAAATCCATCTTCCTGTAAAATGAACTCTAATCAAACACACCTGAGCCGGTTAATCAAGCTCTCAACCAAAGGAGATCTGATCATGTTTCCCTGCATCTTTGGATGCAGAAATTGTTGATTTGGGATAAAAATAGGCTAAAATATTGTAAGTTTTGCACTGTATGTGTTGATTCTTATTTTTATTTTCCTCAAATTTTCTATTGCTATCGACAAAAATATTAATTATCAGACACAATATGTACTGTATTTATAGCTACAGTGTTTAATTCTTTATTTTAATATATTTAATGGATTCTGAAACTCTTTGGCACACTAGAAACTGAAAGAACAGGAAGATCAGTACAAATCAGAACAGATCAGTATCTTAAAATCACTCATCCATTTTTGTTCACTTAATAGTGATTAATAAGTATGTCAGTAACTAGTAGACTAGTGCACTACAGTGTGTGTAATTGGCTGTATAGTGAAGTGAACATGGAAGAGATCTTTGTGTTCAGTTGATCTCTCTTTAGTGCAAAGTGTTCGGATCAAATATTTAATTCATGCAGTCATTTTCATTCATTACTTCCCTATGTAGTGCACTCTAAAATATAGTTTAAAAATAGAAAATTGTATAAAAGGTTTGCTTTAGCATATAACAACCCTTGGGAGAAATGTGAAGCGAAAAGCTTCAGTTTCTGAATTGCCACCTCAGGGCACGTGTGTGAAAGTTAATTATACTCCCACTGTGGGAGGAGGGTTTTACATGACATGACATAAGTCCTCATCCCTCCTTTCTCTCTCTCGCTCTCTCTCTCCTCCTGTCGGTCTGTCTCTCTCCCTGTCTCACTTTTCCTGCTCTCCTTCAGGCATTGTCAGTCTATGTCTGACCTTGACAGACTCTTTTATTGCCTGGGCTTTTTGCAAAGGCTGCAATTCGGCGCCGTTTCAGCGAGATCTTATGACAGGTATAGAGAAAGCCAGTTCAGTGGCAGCTGAGCAGGGTCTTTTTTCATTATGCTAAGTGACATTTGCTCTCCATGGGTCACTGGCGGTGCATGGAAGAGAAACTGAGCTGTGACAATATTCTTTATGTAGCGGCTCTCATTTTTGTCATCGTTCTTACGTTGTTTCACAGTAGGCCTTTAGAACTGTAACCATTACTGGCCCATGCTACAGTAAATAGAACCCCTAAGTAATGATCCAAATGCATTCATTCATTCATTTTTTTGTAATTATTACTCATTTATGTAACATCAGTGCCAATATCCTTAGTGTGTCATATAGTGTCATTGTGCTTCATACTGTCCTATCTTTTTTTCTTTTCTTTTTTTTTTACAGCTTGTTCTTTTCAGAAGTTTTAAAAAAAATAAAAAAAAAATATTTCAATATGTTATATAATGTAAATTTGTTCCTGTGGGTTGAACCGCATTTATTAAGATAAACAAAATCTTTTAAACATAAATATCTTTATTCCTACTTTGGATAAATTTGATGCATCTTTGTTAAACAAAAGAAAAATATATATATTTTTACAATCAAAAAAAGATCATATGCCACTACAGGTTGAGGTATTTCCTCTCTTCCCCCTAACCGCACAGCAATTGTTTAACAAATACTTCTGCACTCTGTCACGATGCTGCATTGTTTTCTAGCGTTGTTCACCACTCATAGAAAAGGCTATGCTGGCTGCAAAATCACTGACAGCCTTCTATTTGTCTCGTCACACCATCAGATCTGCTTCAGGCAATTGTGTGGTTGATCAAACCGGCTGGATGTGGAGGTTTACAGGAGGCAGATGACTCACAGTGTAGCAGTTCCTCTGTGACCTGTTTGCCTGTGTGATCTATGGAGCTGCCATTCACCTTTAGATGCTCAATCAATATTGCCATGAGCAAAAGGCAAAGACGAGAGGAAGTCAGGAGGAGAGAGTAATAGAAAGAGTGTTTCCTTTCCTGCAGTAAGTGTTCGGGTTGAGCAACACAGTTTTTTGTTTTTAAATGCTAGTGAGTTTGAGTCACTGGCTCTCTCTGGGCTCTTCAGCTATTTTTACCAGGCGTGCTAAAGTTTTGAGTTGTGTCAGAAGCATCCTAATTATTGTTATTTTTTGGATTGTTTGTTTAGTACTTGTCTATGTTAGTATTAAAGTCTTTCCCAGCAGAAAAACTTTTCCATTGCTCTTTACTTGGTGTGACGGTAACAAAAACATTTATGAAAACAGTATATAAAGTGATGCATCTGAGTTGAGTGAATTTGTTGTTAATCTAGGGACTCAATCAAACTGAAACAGATTGATGTATTTTATATCGGTGTCTTGAGAAGGACCTTGAGGGACAGAGACATCTTAATGGCTATAGGATGATGTTTGACAGATGTTGACTAAGTAGTTTGCGGCTGACCAGAGTGCATAGTTGTTAATTATGCTTTTTGAGAGATCATGAGAAAATAACACATAAAAAAATGCATCACCTTTTAGTGCAAAATATGACATAACCCCACCATCTCCCAATAAAAAAAAGAAATTTGAATAGTACTGAATATTATTGAAAAGAAACCTTGATAGTACTACATACTTATATTTCTTATTTCTTATAGGGTTTAATAAGATAGATAAGTCAGTTCACACATGATGGATGGACTGACAGATTAGTGTTTTCCTGACTTCTGATACTGTAATGACAGAATGAAAAAATGCAACTATTGCCGTATCATTTCCTCAATGCATAGTGTGCCTCCAGTCTGCATGGATTAGGAAAAAAAGCAGTGTCCTTTAAATACCATTGTGCTCTACTGTCACAGCTCTATGATGGATGGTAAGCTCTAGCTGATATCACTCCAGTAATTGTGTCTTGTTATGATGGGTGCTGCTGTTGGCCCGTAGGGCAATCAGGGCTCTAATCATCTTGTAGCAACTCCTCGACTTGAATCTTTGCTCTACATACATGCACAAATTGGCAAAGTTGCATCAGTTGCACCAGTTCCCATGGAAACAAAAAAATATAGTACAGAAGATTCTGTGACAGTTTTTTTTTTTTTTTTTTTTTCACCCGGTGGATGACTTTTATATTAGCTAAAAGTTAACAAGCAACCTTGTGCTGTTCAACTGTCTATCTGTTCAAACAAAATAAATATTTAGATGCTTCATTACAGTATTCTAAGGAAAGTTGTAAAGCCTAAATGTTCAAATATATTGTCCTGTTATTCAGCAAAATAGCTAAACATTCTTTAAGCAACATTTTGAGTAAAGAAGGTTAGATTTTGTTTTTCTTCTTTGTTTTTTTTTTTTAAATATAGATACAAAATTCTGAAATTATTCAAACAAATATGCCGAATTATACCAAGCTAAATTTGTTTAAACTGTAATAAACAGTAAACATCAAATATATTTTATTTAATGTATATATTTAATATATAATATTAAATAATAATATATTTAAATATATTTTATGTTGTAAGCTATTATCTCTTATATTCTCTAATATCTAAAAATGTAATTTATTCCTGTCATGCTAAGCTGAATATTTTTAAGCAGCCATTTCTTATGAAATCATTGTAATACTGATTTGATGCTCAAGACATAGAATTTTGAAATACTGTAAATGTATTTTAAGATATATACTGGATATGAGATAATACAAAATAAAAAAAAATACTTTTTTTATTTTAAGTTTTGAAATTTGAAAAAAATGCTTATGCTTAAAAAGGCTTATTTAAAAAAATAAATAAAAATAAAACCTGAAATTAGTTGCTTCAGTAGCTCAAATCATAACACACGGTTGCCACTTTCTGATTAGTTTGGTTGAAGTATCTGTTATTCCTGAACTGGCCAGCTCCTGGAAGCTTAATGCAATATTAACCCCATTTCCAACCTTAATACTGTAGAGGAAGACACTTGGATTGTTCCTGCAGAAGAGCAATATAAGTGTCGTTGGATAAAATGCTTATGGCTGTACTGTATTTTAACAGTTCTGTCTGTAGAGTTATGAGTACTTAGTGAAAATAACTTTGCCCCAGATTCTCATGTTGTTGGATTTCAACCTATTTGATGGAATTTCGAAAAAGAAAACTTTCAACCAGATCTAACAAAGGCTGTTCAAAGCAAAATATAAGCCTTGTAGAGGAAATGTCCCACAATGAAATTGGAAACCACTGAAATGGAAATGAGAAATGAAACCTGAAATTGTTTTTTTATTCATACGCATCTGTGCCCAGGACCGATTTAACCACAGATGTTTTAAGTTCCAGGAGATGTTTGTAAACCAGAATTGAGTAAAAGATGTTTGATGTTTCCTGTTCTTTCGGTTTTAGATTACACACCTCTCTTCACTGCACAGTTTGAGGGGTTTGCAGTTATAAATCAGTTTTATGTAAGACTAGATTTTAACATATAGTCAAGGTTAACTAGATATCCATGCTCAGGTCAAACCTACATGAACCGTGAGGTCAAATATTGACCGTTGCTCTATTAATATTCCTAGTGGTTTAGGTCATATTGCATAACTTTTGAATTATGTAATGTATTACATGCCATGCGTAAAGAATTTGCATATCTGAATAAACATTATATAAAGTCTTTATCTGCCTTAGAAATTCAATAAGGGGATCAGCCAATAACCAGTGTGTGTATGTGTGTGTGTTTTTCTTCAGATAACGTGTACAGAGAATGTCTTGCCAATGGCACCTGGGCGAAGGGAAACTACTCCCAATGTCAGGAAATCCTCAACGAGGAGGTATGTGGTTGCACTTTATTAAATGAATAAAAAAATGCTTTCATACGTATTTGTCACAATGATACATAAATCATGCATTATTTAATAATTATTGCTCAATAAACAGTTTTATGCAGCAAGATTCAAACATTTATTATAGTAAGGTTTTTAATGTAAAAATTTGGGCAAACACAAGAGATCTCTAAATCGATTTGCAAATTTTATTAAAGTTTTTTTATTTATTTATTTATTTTTAATGAAATTGTTGTATTAAATAGTAGTAGCATGCAAAATAAAAGCTTTTTAGTAGCTTTTCTTTGCACCCTGGATCAGTATTATTCCACAGTTTTATTCTTTGTGAAACAAATTGAATGTGAAGGCTACTGAAGTGTTATTGAATGAGGAACACTAGCCATGTTTTCATGAGTTGTTCACTCAGGTAGCTCACTGTCAAATCTTCAAAGATGAAACAATAGAGTCCACATGTTCTTGTTGAGAGTTGTCACTTGGAGTCTTTAGCAAGTCTGTCATCTGACCTTCATAGACAAGGTTTGCTTTTTATTTGCTGCTTATCTTTATTCACTTTTATGTGTTTTAAATGCTCCAGCTGGATGCTGCTTGCCATAGTTAGTTAGATTCTTGGATATACATAGTAAACGCACTCATGGCTTACAGTTTTATCATAGTATCTTTTTAAATGCAGTAATTGATGTTTTTAAACTTTAGCTTTACAAGTGAATTTACTTTTAAAGACACAATATATTTTTAGCCTACCTTCTTAATCCATACACCCATTGACATCACTGTATTTATGTCAGCATACAGAATCCAAAACACTTGTTTGAGTGAATTTGCAGGTGATTTTAATTTTTTTTTTAAACATAGGCATTTCATTTTAGACAGAGACATTGATGCTACACGTCTACAAGATTCATTAGCTGTCCTTTGGTGTAACAGAAGTAGCATGGGGGGATTAATAATGTATGGACTTTTATCTTCTCTCAAAGGAAGCAATTTAACCAGCCGTGCTAAGCCTTTGTTCACACAGGGATGGCGAAAAGAGAAATCGCTCATCCAATCAGTGGGACGGAGGAGTGGGCTAGCACGGATGATGCTCAGATTTATATTTAGACAGCAGGGAGGACTTCCACCACAGCCAGTAGCTTACTGGAGCATGTGATTACCACTAGATGCTGTTTTTTAGCTAGCGATAAGGGTTTTCCCTCATTATTGAGAGCACTGTTGGAATTCATGCGCATTGTAATTGGAAAAAGTAGAAAAAGAGCCACTTAATCAGGTCATGCTGTTAACTTTAATCAGCTGGAGGATTGGTGTGGCATTGTAGTTACCCTTGAGCCAGGCAAAAGGGTTCAAACAAAGTTTGCACTGTACAGTAGATTCAAATTTCACATCAAAGATGTACCTTTTGGCTTTTGTATGATTAAAAATAACATACGAAGTACGGGTTTCACTCTCAGGAAAAAAAGTTCAAAGCTAGCATTGGGACCTCCCTAGTGACAGCTTGGTACTTTCTTCTCTGAGAGTAAAAGTAATTTATACTTTTCACTCCATAAGTCGTTATTGATAATTTTGACTGAATCAGTGAGTTGTTGACTCACAGCAGTAATCAGATTAATCTGATTCACATAAATAGTGCAATCTATAGTCTGTTAACCAAATCAACAGGTTGAAAAGAATGAGCTTGTTCTTGAATTGGACAGTGTCTCAGAAAGGGTGGCATGATTTTTTTTTTGTGTGTCTTTTTAGTTTTTTTAGTTTTTTAGTTTTAGTGCGGGGCAACGATTAATCGCCTTTTTGTGTACTCAATAAATGTACATAATATGTGTGTGTACTGTGTATAATTATTTTGTATATACAGTACATGCATGTATATTTAAGAAAATATTATGCTTATATATTAAATATATTTGTACATAAAATAAATGTTATTAATATAAATACAGTACAGGCCAAATGTTTGGACACATCTTCTCATTCAATGTGTTTTCTTTATTTTCATAACCATTTATATTGGTAGATTCTCACTGAAGGCATCAAAACTATGAATGAACACATGTGGAATTATGTACTTAACAAAAAAAGGTGAAATAGCTGAAAACATCTTTTATATTATAGTTTCTTCAAAATAGCCACCCTTTGCTCTGATTACTGCTTTGCACACCCTTGGCATTCTCTCGATGAGCTTCGAGAGGTAGTGACATGAATTGGTTTTCCAACAGTCTTGAAGGAGTTCCCAGAGGTGTTTAGCACTTGTTGGCCCCTTTGCCTTCACTCTGCAGTCCAGCTGACCCCCAAACCATCTTGATCTCGGTTGGAAACCAAAGATCTCAAATTTGGACTCATCAGACCAAAGCACAGGTTTCCACTGGTCTAATGTTCATTCCTTGTGTTTCTTGGCCTAAACAAATCTCTTCTGCTTGTTGCTTCTCCTTAGCAGTGGTTTCCTGGCAGCTATTCGACCATGAAGGCCTGATTCTCGCAGTCTCCTCTTAACAGTTGTTCTAGGGGTGGGTCTGCTGCTAGAACTCTGTGTGGCATTTATCTGGTCTCTCATCTTGAAGACTTGAAGACTTGTCTTCAAGATGGCGCCACAGACGGCTGCCTCTGTGTTTTGTTCCCCAGTTTTTGTACTCTTTTTGTTTGTTTTTCCTGTTTTTTGTTTGTCAAACACAATCATTTTTACCAGAGATGAACTGCTGAACATTCGGCAGAACACACCACACGGCTTTTCACCAGAGTTCATTTATCCGGACGTTTTGCTGAACATTTTAGTAAGTGGAGCAGCGGTGCTGATCAAACATTTTAGGATGTGCAGATGGGGGAAGCGCTCCGGCGCGCTCACGGAACTCAGAACGCGGATTTCGAACAGCACTGCCGAGCATTCATCTGGCAAATCTCCGCTCTCTACCCAACAAAACAGACGAACTCCTTCTGCTTTCCCGGATAAATAAAGATTTTTCACATTCGTCTGCTATGTGTTTCACGGAAACCTGGCTGAAGGCCGCGACGCCGGACAGCGCTTTCTATTTGCCGGGCTTCCAGCTGTTTAGAGCGGATCGCAACGCTGAGTCAATGGGGAAATTGCGCGGGACGTGCTTCTACATCAACGAAAGGTGGTGTACAGACATTACAGTGTTAAAGTAAATGTGCTATTCAGATCTAGAAACGCTTTTCATTAACTGTAAGCTGTTCTACTCGCTGCGAAAGTTTTTCTCATTCATTCTAGTGAGTGTTTAAGCAAGCGCACGTGAGCACAGCTTTACAGAAACTCGCTGATCTTATCACAGAGACTGAGCGACTACACCCGAACCCTGTTACTATCATTCTCCGGGACTTTAACACAGCAAATCTGTCCCGTGAGCTACCAAAATACAGACAACATATTACATGTCCTGCCAGAGACAGTATATTTTGGATCACTGTTACACCACAGTTAAGGATGCATATCACTCCGTTCCCAGAGCAGCTTTAGGACTTTCTGATCACTGCCTGGTTAATTTTATACCAACTTACAGGCAAAAACTTAAATCTGCTAAACCTGCAGTAAAGACTGTAAAGAGATGGACCATCGAAACA